>KE647318.1:0-10761 GCA_000447185.1 Vairimorpha apis BRL 01 | reverse complement strand
AAAGTTTATTAATCAAAGATTTATAAAGAATTTCAAATAAAAATTATTTTTACTTTTATTTTTTATAATGTTTATTAGATTCTAAAAGCAAGTATATATTCATTTATGTATTTGAATTTTTTGTTTATTTTAAAAAATAAAATCTTTTTTTTTACGTATAAAAATTTAAAATTGTTTTTGATATCATAAAATATTTTAGAAATATTATAAACTTTAAAAAAAAATTTTAAATTTGTTCATTAAAAAATCTTAGATAAAAACATAAACGAAAGAATAATAAAAAAATAATTTCAAAATAACATACGTTCACTATAAATTTTTATTTAATAAAAAATATATAAACAAAACTAAAAAACTTATATATAAACAACTACTCTTGATGAAATATAACCAAATTTGGCTTTCTTTTATATTCTTATAAACTTCTTGTTCTTTATAGCAATATTTCAGCTATTTATAATTTCATGGTTTTGTCAAAAGAGTAATTTTTAACATTTATTTCTAAATTTATTTATATAGTTTGAAAATTTTTTAATAAATAAATAGATAGATTTTATTTAATATTACCTCTATATAAATATGTTATTAAAAAATATAATTAGATAAGAAGTATTTTCTATAATGAGTTATAAATTTAAATTATTATCAATAAAAATGTTTATTATATGCTAATATATATTTAATGAGCATTATATATAAAGACTATGAAATAGATAGCAAAAACTTTTAAATTTTCAAAAGTTAAAAAAGAACAAACTTTAATTAAAAAACCACAAACAAATTTTGAAATTATATTTATTGTTACTATCTTTATGTAAATATTAAATATAATTAGTAAAATTCTATTTTATTTCTTGATATTATCATCAATATTAAATGTTTAATTAAAATGTATATTAAAATATTTATTTACATGTTGTTAAAAGTTTTTATATCTTATTATATACATAATGTTTGAGTTTAATAGTGGCAATATTGTAATTAAATATTAATGTTATATGTGAATTTTAAGATTAATTATAAATCATATATTTTTGTTTACAAAAATTTAACATATTTTTAATAATTACACAATACTTAAATACAATAATTAATAATTTAAAAACAATTTAAATGTGTTATTTAATGAAAGTTTATAATTATTATTTTTTAAATAAGATAATGTTCATAGATTTGCTTTTTTTGAAATTTTAATATATTAAGAATGTAAAATGTTATTATTGTATTTTAAATGATAAATACCAATTAACTTTTTAAAAAATATAGATTCTTTTTGTTATTAATAATAAAACAATTCTATTATATATGCTCAATTAAATTATAATATTAACCTATATAAATATTTATTTACTAATAAATCCTATTTTAATTTAATTTTGATTGTTTTACTTTATAAGATTAATATAACAAAAGTTATATAAATAATAAGTTAAAAACAAATTTATAATTATGTTTCGTACTATATAATGCTATATTTTAGAATTTTTAATTAATTAAAAGTTTTTTTAATTGGAAATTTTATACAAGTATTTTTTAGTTATATAAAAGTGAATTTAAATCCGTTTATCTTTCTTTGCTTTAATAATATTTTACAAAGAAATTTAATTTTTTTAAAAACAATATTAAAATATATTTATGAAAAAAATCAAATTATTAAATTCAAATAAATGATTAAAATATTTGATTTTTATTAAAGATAAATTAAATAAATATATTAATTTTCAAATCAATACAATATTGAAAACCTTAAGAATATATCAAAAAAGATTTATATAAAATAACAACTATAAATTTTTAATTTTGTAAAATAATTCGACAAAAAAGATACAATAATAACAAAATGTAATATTTTCTAAAAATATACAATTTAATGTATAATTAAGAATATTTGTAAAATATTTTTTCGTTGATTGATTTTTTTAAATTAAGAATAAAATATTTAATTTTTCAAAAATTAAATTTTATGTATGGATTAAATTATTTTTCAATTTTAATAATTACCATTATATTTGCATCAAATACCATAAACGACAATTATGAATGTTTAAATTTAAGTTATTTAAATTATACAAATGGTCAATCTAAAACTAATGTAATCGAAGATACAATAACAAATTATGACCTTATAAAAGTAAATAAAAATACAGAATCAGGTTTAAATTTCAATATTAAAAATAATTATCGTTTAATTTACGAAAGATATTATAATGTTTTAGATAAAAATAAAATAGAAGTAATAAACTATGGTAGAAATATTAATGTCAATAAAAGGAAATTAGATGAGTTTGAACCATTAGACTTAAGTACAAAATGTATGCGTTTAGAAAATATACCTAATACACATAACGTTGTCACCAATTATTCACATATTCAAGAAAAATATTTAAATTATGTTAATTTTACAATAGATAACAACAATTTAATTAAATTAGTAAGTTTAGATTCATTTCTATATGTATTTAAAATTATTGAAAATGATTTAATTAATTCATTAAAAGTTCTGTAAATTTTTTAATTTTAGAAAATGAATACATTAAGCCTATAATCATAAAATTAGAGAATACTCAATTAAATGTTGAGAAAATCATTTATTTTATTGATATAACAAATGAAATTTTAAATTTAGAAATAAATGTAAAAAAATATTAGTGAAAAAATAATAAACCTATAAATAAATTTTTTTAACTAAATATCATGAAATTAACAATAAAAAATAATTAATTCTAAATTATAAAGTAAATATATTAGATAAATTATTATATTAAAAAAAATACTATCACAAATTTTGATACATTAAATATTACTATTAATTATACAAACAATTCTACGGATAAAATGATTCAATGTTTATTTATATATGGATTTCAATCATTATTACATAATTTTTCGTAAAAATATATACCTAAATTATACTATGTTTTAACAATTTTACATATGTATATAAAAGAATTTAATTTTTATGATATTAATTTATATGATAAAGTATTTAAGATTTTATCTATATCTTATTTAAGTGTAAAAAATTCAAACATCTATTGTAATATTTTCAATCAAGAATATGAAAACTATTTTGTAAAAGCTTCTTGAATATATATAGCAATAAATTCAAACGAATACAGAATTGCTATTTAAAATTTAATAAAAATACAGAATAATTAATAATATTTCAGATATGTTTATTTTTTAATTGAACAAACTAATAAAATAAAATGCAAATTGTTTAGAATAAAGTTTTTAGATTAAACTAATATTTTATATAATTCAATATCTAATGATTTAGAGTTAATACATGAATTTAAGATAAAGACGACTTTTAAGAGTTTTAATGAGATGGTTTAATAATTAAATATCAAACAAACTACATAAAGAAACTAGTGATAGTAGCTTTGATTAGAATTTTAAATTTAATCAGCAACTCTTAAGAAAACTCTAATGTAAGTTTAATGTTAAATTTAAGAGTAACGATTTAATATTGGCATCTAACGAATAAAAATTTACATTTTAAAATAAACTTGTTTGGTATAGAAGAGCAAATATATTATAATAATTTAAATTAATATAAAATTTAACCATGTTTTTTTTAGTTAAAGTATTAATAAATTTAGTTTTAATAAATATATGTGTTCAAAAAAATAAAATTATTTATTTTCATTATTAAAAATTTAGGCCATATTTTTTATCATTTGTTATAAAAAAATCTTTAAAAATCATGAAGCTTATTCTATTTTAAATACAAAGCAATTTAATACCCTCCTATGTATATAATATTTATTTTTGTATATAATATTATTTGTTCTATACAAAATATATCAGAAATAGGTAATAAAAATACAATAATTAATAAACGTAAATATATAAATGAAACCGAAACTTCAATTAATATAAGTAAAATTATATTAAAAGATAAGCTTTTAAGCGAACATTTAGCACTGAAAAAACCAAAAATTACAGATGAAAATAAAAAATGTTATGATAATTATAACTTTGTAGATTTAGATAATGTACATGATGATTGTTTACAATATAAGTGGAATGATAACTTAGAAATAGAAAATGAATTTTTTGAAATAATGAAAACAGAAACAAACAATGAGGATGTTAAAGTTGAACAATCTTTATTTGAAAATACAAATTTTTATGATGAATTAATTAATACTAATAAGTTATGTAATTATGAAGATTATAATGATCATTGTGAATCTTTTTCATTAAAACTTTTTGATGACATAAATATAGAGGAAGATTTTAATTTAAATTGTAAAAACGATAATAATAAAGTTATTTTTGAAAGAAAAAGTAAACAAAAACTTGATGAAATTAAAAATCAGATAAGTTTAGATGAAAAATATAAAAATGGTGAGGATAAAAATAAAATTTTTGTAATTCCTAATGATGATTTAAAAAAACTTATAGTTTCTGCAGATTTTACAAACACATTTGATATAATTTTTCAGGATCTATTAAATATAATAAAAAGGACCATTGAAATATTTAACCGTAAAAAAAGATAATATTTCTTGTTTTTACTTGTTATTAAAACAAAAAATGAACTATGATCAAAAGATTTTGACATTTATTAATGTAACAAATAAAATATTAAATTTTAATTTTAAGGTTGATATTATTTTAAAAATTGATAAAATTGATTATATCAACCTAATGTTAAAATGTTCTAACAAAAAACATAGGTCTAGTACTTCTATGAGAGATAAAATATACAATAAGCGTATGTTATTAATAAGTCAAATATTCAATGATAAAATAAGTTATAAGGATATTTTCGATTGTACTATTCAAAATATAAGAAGCACAAATGATAAAAATATTAAAACTTTATGTATTTTAGGACTTCAAAATATGTTTATTTGCGATTTAAAAAATTCTTAATCCTAGATTTTATAATTTGTTGATTTTCTTGTATACGTTTAATAATGAAAAAAAAATTATGATATTAACTGGATCGAAAGTTTATTACATATAATATCAAAAACAAATAAAAATTTCAACAGTTTATCTGATTTTGAGAAAGTTAGTAAAAAGTTATTTAAAAATAAAAATTCTTTTTTACACTATAAATTATATATTTCAATGAATTCTTTCAACAATGATTATATTTTGAGTTTTTATAAAAAAATTCAGAACGATACATTGCAGATGAAATATATCCATTATTTTATTGATATAGTTAATGAAACAAAATGTAAGTTATTTAATTTTGAAAATCTAAAAAAATTGACTCATTAGATTAAAAAATATATATTAAAGTTTTATTTAAAAATACATTATAAAAATTATTTTGTCTTTCTATATAATAAAATTAATATTTAAACATATTTAAAATAATATATTGATAATAATAAAAATTTTTAAATAATTATCTATTAATATAGATGCTAATAAGATTATAAATCTTAGATATATCTATATATTTATTTTATATTGAGCATAATTAAAATTTTAAATACAAGAATCGTTGAATAATAAATAAAGTAAAGAAATGTAAATTTTATTCATTATTGTATACTATATGTAAATTTATTATAAATACTATGCAAATAATATACATTTTAATACATTTTTTTATGTGATTCTAACACTATTTTGCCTAGTTAATTTTAATATAAAATTTTTTATGTTATCTATATTATAACCTATCAAATTAGTTAAAATATATTTTTTAAATTTTTAAATGTTTATTTTATGATGATGAATGTTATCCGAATTATTTATAACAATCAATTTTACTGTCTTCGGCAAACATTATTATTTTAGATATTTATAAACAATAGTAAAATTTTGTATAATTTATGATTAAGTTAGTTTTACAGCGTAAAATTGATAGATTGTATATTAAACAATAAATTTAATAGACATTAATTTCAATAATAATTTTTTATCAATAATTTATTTTTTAAAAGTTTAATATTTATATTTATAACAATATAATAGACAATTTTATTGATGTTGTACTTTCAAATTTAAAATCAAACATTCATTGATAAAAAAATATGAAATAATTTATATAATTTAAAAAAAATTTGGTAATATAATATATGTAAGAAATAAAAAAATAATAAACACAATTTAAATTAAATTTATTATATGTAAAACAATTTTTATATTTTAAATGCTTTATAAAATAAAAACAAATAACATTTTACAAAATTTTATTTACATTAAATTAAATATTTACATTTAAATTGTAAACATTTAAGATTCTCAAAAAATTTAATTGACTTATCTGATATAGTATCTAAATCAATTAAATACACTCTCTTAAAACTATAATTAACTTGAACAAAAATACGTAAAAGTAATTTAAATCTTTCATAATACAGAATAAGATAACCTAACCATTTATATGACCAATGTGATGTAGATATAATTTTTAAAATTTTATTTTTTTCATATAAAATTTTTGAAAAATTAAAAACTATTTCACAATGTGAACTTAATGTTTTATAAATCTTAGCTGAATCTTTTGATAACCTTTTCAAAATATATAAATTATTTTCTTGCTTTTTAAAATTACATTTATAACACAAATCTATTTCTAAACATATAATAAGCAACAGATTTGAATCTTTTTCTGAATTAACTTTTATTTGTTGCACTAATAAATATAAAATACGTGATACAGTGTTTTCAACTTTATTTGATAAATACATTTTAACATCATTAAAATAAATATTAAAAATGTCTCCTAGTTCTTTTGCATCTTGTTCATTCAAATTATTTATTTTATTTAACTTAAAAATATTATCTATCAAATAAATAGATAACATAGACATTTGATATCGATATAACTTTTCTGATATTTTATTTTTGATAATTATATTGTTAGTAATAACTTCATCTAATGAATGTTTAAGAATTTGCAATGTTTTTTGATTGTCTTTAAATAATTCTAATTTTTTCAAACATTCATAGTTTTTAACTTTAAAATTTTTAAATTCCTTCTGAATTAACATTTTAAGCTTGTGTCTAAATTTATCTAAAATTCTAGAAACAAAATTATTTAAATGATATTTAAACAAATGTATTTTAAGCTTATTTGAAAGATTATAACTAATAATAAAATTCTTAACTAGATACATATTGTATTCATATAAATCATCAGAAGACAAATTTTCAATCTTAAAATGTCTTGAAAAATCATAATTTTTTTTTGTACAAGTAATAAAACTGTAATGATCAAAATGTTTAAAAAGCAAAGTGTATTCATTTTATATATTTTCTTCTTTAATTTTAGTTTCTACATTTTTTTTATCAAAGTTATTATATTCACTAAGATCGACAATATTTAGATCTTTATAAGGATGATTGACTAAAGATGTATCGTTATATTCTATTATTACCTCATTAGATGAAGAAGAATCATCTGTATATTTTTCTTTATCATTATCAAAATCGAAAATATATACAAATATACAAATTAAACCTAACATGACTAAACCTAAAATAATAGTAACAACTGGAAAATATTTCATAAAATATTTTTTTTATTTATATAAATACATTAATATAATAAATCATTTTTGGATATAGCGCGAATATTACAGGCAACTCAAATTTGCTATCAGGAGGTCACCAAAAAGGAAGTGAAACCGTCAGTATGGAAAGAAAGTATCTTGAAAAAGATTGAATCAATTAATGCTAAGGTGGAACTTCTTAGTAAGGTAAAAAACTTTGGAAAGCTCTCAGCTGAAGAAAAAGCTAAAGCCAAGAAGATTATGCGTGAGTTAAACCTCAAAGCTTGCTTACATCATGATCTATCTGAAGCTATAGCTGTCTTCTCTGAGAAAATTGCTGTCTATACTAAAAAGTTGGAGGTTAGCCAAAAACGAAGAGAGTATAGGCAACACAATCAAAGCTTTGAGCTATATAGAAGTAATTTCTATAGACAACTTGGAGAAGCTCAAAAAGTTGACCACACGGTAGGAAAAGAAGAGATAAAATCGTTTTGGTCCACTATGTGGAACAAATCTGAGTACACTAATGAGAGCAAGTCCTTTAGTGAGTATCTCTTAGACTACCTTCCTGAATCTGAAGAGCAAATTATTTTCCCAACATACACTGAATTCCAAGATATTATTAAATATCTCCCGAATTGGAAAGCAGCCGGTTGTGATGGTATCTACAACTTTTTTATTAAGAAGTGTGTTCCATTACACCCGTTCCTTTATTCCAGCATAAAGGAAGTATGTTTTGGTGGAAAAACACCCGAAAGCTGGTTTTACAAAGGAATAACGTACTTGATCCCGAAAGGTACGCCTACTCGTGGTAGTGATTTCAGACCTATCACATGCATGTCGAATCTCTATAAACTCACAACCAAATGTACAACTAAAGTTATGCAATTAATTGTAGAGAGTAGAGGATTGCTTGCAGAAAACCAGCTGGGAACAGTGCGATTAGTCCAAGGAGCTAAGGAGCAAGCGATGTTAAACATAGCCATCAATAAGGAAAATAACAACCTCCTTAAAACTATGTGGATTGATGTAAAGAAGGCTTACGACTCAGTAGACCATATTTATCTTTTATCTTGCATAGAGAGGTTGATGCTTCCTCGATGGATAGTAGAATTTCTACAAGCCACAGTAAAACAGTGGCACATCGAGATAAGATCAGGATCAGAAATGATTCTGGAAAAAAGATCGAAAGAGGAATACTACAAGGCGACTCGTTGTCTCCTCTGTTGTTTGTCCTATGTATGGATCCTTTAAGCAGGAAACTTAACTTTAAGTATCCAAAAGTAGGTGTACGTTTAGACAACCAGTCTTTCGTCACAAACCATCTTTTATTTATTGATGACCTTAAGCTCCTGGCAGAGAATCAAGATGATCTTAAGTCCATGATTGAAGAAACTAAAAACTTCTTTAAAACAGTTGGATTAGAGGTCAATCGAGAGAAATCTGCGACTAATTGCATTGGGTGTGAGGAAGATGCCGTTATACTAGAAGGCTCTCAAGGTTACAAATACTTAGGTATTACCGAGGACTCTTCTAGTGTAATTAAAATCGAGACGTTTACAAAGGTAAAGACTGAAATTCTTAGACGAGTCGAAAGCCTCTGCATGACTAAGTTAAATGGTGTCAATATGATAAGAGCTATTAACGAGCATGCAATTTCAGTCATAAATTACCATGTGGGTCTTCTCAAAATTAGAGCCCGAAGAATATAAGAAACTCGATTTTGAAATTCGCCAGGTGCTTATAAAGCACCATATCCACTTACAGCCGGCCTGTAAGGAGAGACTGTACCTGCCAAGAAGTGAAATGGGTAGGGGCCTTGCTTGTGTTGAGCACAGGAGTGAAAGCATGTTACTTAACATGTATAACTCTCTTAGTGCAGCTAGAAATAGCTCGCTAAGGCGTGCTGCAATACTGAAAGTGGAAGAAGATAATAAATCTCATCTTTCACAAATAGTAGGGTACCTGATGACTAAGTATAAACTTGCAGGTATAGTCACCCCAAAAGTGCTAGTGGAAGCCCAACATGGAATGCTTAACAACGAGATTAAAAAACGAACCAATCACGGAAAGTTGTTTAAAGCTAGGGACCACGAATTAGTAAGCATAAGGGACTCCTCTACATGGTTGATGAAGGGAAATAATCAGGCAAGATCTGAAGCAACATATTGCTTCCTGCAGGATAGAAACATACTCTGTGGTCAGGAGGGACAATGTCCTCACTGTAGATCTCATAGGAAGACGGTGGATCATCTAGCTACCAAGTGTGATCGAATGTTAGGATTTGATTATATGAGAAGACACAACGAGGTAGTTAGATGCATTCATCTCTTACTATGTAAAAAATATGGTTTTAAAAAGACTAATAAAATTAGGTCCCATTCCGTACAAGAGGTAATGTCTAATGACAATGCCGAAATACGTGTGGATACAAGGATATCAACCGATATACAAATAAACCATAATAAGCCTGATATTTTTGTCTTAGATAAGAAGAACAAGGAAATTTTAATTGTCGAAGTCGGTATAACCAACCAAGATCTTCTCACTATTGTTGAGAATGAAAAATTAAGAAAGTACGACATTCTTGCTAATGAGCTAGGTTTAATTTATAAATCTAAGACAAAAATTATCCCTTATGTAATGACATGGGATGGTGTAGTAACGACATATCATAAAAGATACATCAAAGAGCTAGGAATACAACCGTCCTTAGAAGCATATATCCAGTCAGTAGTGCTGAAGAAAACGCTTGAGAGTATCTCTCTTGAACGAAGACAAGGACATGACCAGAGTGATGCTGGAGAGGAAGAGGTGGAGCGACAAATGGAAAAGTTAGTAGAATCCAATTTTAAATATGTGGAAGGAATGACTATGGACCCTATTAACAATAACCGGGGTGACATATTGAACCCTGAAGATCTCACAGGTAGTAATACAGGTGAGGTAAAGAATTCCCAGATAATAAGTAGTGTGCCTGAACATGAGGCTAGTTGAATAAATAATGGACAAGGAAAAATAACTCAATAAATATTTTTAGTTTGAAAAAAAATAAATAAAATATTATAATAATGCTATTTTTAAAAATCTAATCTATCTTTATACATATTAATAGAAATTTGTTTCTTAAAAAATCATATAAACTTAACGTTTAAAAATAATAAATATGGTTAAAGAAAAAATTTATGTTATTCTTATTATTTATTATAAAAAATTCAATTAATTTATTTTAAGAAATTGTTTAATTAAATTCAAATTAACTTTATTATATAAGAACAAATTTTTGTTC
>KE647317.1:0-26958 GCA_000447185.1 Vairimorpha apis BRL 01 | reverse complement strand
CTATATTTTGAAATCAATCTAGAAAAATAAATAGTAAAAAAATTGTATTAAACATAATAAAATCTATGATTTGTTTAATTTTAAACAATTTAACTTTAAAACAAACAAAAAAGATAAATTTGAGTCATTCAATAAGTTTTATTTATAGATTACTTAAAAATAATCAGATATCTAAAAAAAGTATTATGATTGTATAAAAAAGAAATGAGATATTATTCAAATATATTTTATGTTTAGTAAAAAAATATTCAAATGTTAAAAAACAACGTTTTTTTAAAGACAAAGATAAATAGTTTATTTTAATTTGTTTTATTTGTTGTAAAATAATAAAAATATTTTTATACCCATAAGAAATGAACAATAATAATCCATCATTTGTTGAAAAAAATAATGCAAATAAATTTTTTAAATATATGAAATCATTTTCGTACAATAATAAATGTGCAGATTGTTCTAGATCAAGTCCAATATGGATATCTGTTCCGTATGGATTATTTATATGTTCAGATTGTGCATCAAAACATAGAGAATTGCATATTAAAGTAAAAAGTACACTTCTAGATAGATGGACTATTCAAAGAGTTACAAAGAATTTACGTAAGTGGAAATAAATTAAATTATAAATTGGAAGAAAAAGATATCAATTTAAAATATAAAGATACTGAATGGTATATCAAAGATATTGATAATTTAAAATGTACAGATGATATTTTTGATTTAAAATGTGAAAACATAAAAGAAAACAGAATAGATGTCGAAGAAATTCCAATTTCTAAGCTTGGTGATCCTGTAAAGTTTAATAATAACATTAAAGAAAAAAAATTAAAAATGAAATCAAATCAAATGAGAATAATAAAACTAATGTAAAATTTGAAGAAAAATTTGTTGTTAAAAAAAATAACACACCTAAAATATCTAAAAATAAAAAATATGAAGTAAGTGGAGATTTATCTAGATTAGGATTTTTAAATTCTAATGAAAAATAAATTTGTTTTATAATTTTTATTATATTCATATTTTTTATTAATATAAACGATATATTAATTATTGCAGTTTTCTATTTTAGACCAAAATAAATATTTATTATATTTATATTTAAATTTATTACATTTTTAAAAATTAAAAAATAATTTTGCGAGAAATATAGCCTTGAAGGTAATTAAATTGAGCAATTACAAAAAGCACAATATTTTAAACTTATAAAATACATAAAAATTAAATTTTATTATAAAATGTAAATAGTTGAGTTTGAAAAAGAATTAATGTCATCTGAAGATTTTTCGATGTGGCTACACAAAGATAACAACTTTGGGAGACAGGAAGGTAAGTTTTGCTTTTTACAAGATAGAAACATAGGTTTAAATTATATAAACATATGTGATATTGTAAATAATCGAAAAAAAACATTTGACTTTATGACATCCGTTGAGAAAATGTAAGGACACAATTTTTTGAGTCACCACTTTAAAATCATAACTTATTTGGATTTGTTTTTGTGCAAGAAATACAACATCGAGCTATCAGGTAAAAGATAAAAACTTACTTAATTCACCAGATAATGATTAATAAAGTTATAGAAATAAGAGTTTACAATGTATTTAAAACAGATTTAAAATTAAATGTAATTAACCAGATTTTGTAATAAAAGATAAGAATTTTTTATAGTTGAAATAGGATTCATATCTATTTACAACTTTAACAAGTAGAGACAGAAAAACTTTTAAAGTACAACATGTTAGTTAATGAGATAGGTTTAATACATATGTGTAAGACAGGAAAATTATATATGTGTTAACGTAAGATGATATAGTCACTAAATACTACGTAAAATACAGAAAGTTACAAGAAATATTAGACCTTATCGAAACATACATCCAATAAGTGGCTCTTGAGAAAACTCTAGAAAATTTTTTGTTGAAGTACAGAAAAGTAGATGACTTGAAGTTAATATAAAACGAGAAAACTCAAACTGATATTCTAAGTACATTAATTAGATACGGAAACGACTATATAATGTAACAATAAAAATTATTCTTTAAATGAAAAAGTTTTCTTTATTAATTTATTTTATAAATTTATAAATTATAATTAAATTGTTATTTTTTTTCATTAATATTATTAAAAATTATTTTTTACTTATTTACACAGTTGATTTAAAATATTTTAAATAATTTTTTTGTATATACTAAAAAGAAATTTATCTTTATTTGATTATAAGACAGAAAAATAAATCTTGAAACCATCATTTTCATTTTTTGTTTATTTGAATTTTCTTTTAAGACAAAAATATTTTTTATTGAAGGAACATAAGTAAGTATAATTTTATGTTCTTAAAATATATCTATAAATTATAAATATTAAATATCATATTAATTTTATTAAGACTAACAAATTACACCATGATATTCTAATGTAAATTAAATGATTTTGATACATTTCAGGAATTTTTTAAATATAAAAAACATATCTTTTTTCTTCTTAGTTGGGATGTTATTAGCAATAAGCCAATCTATATCTTCTTTTTTACCATATTCAAAATACAATAATTCCATATTTTTAAAAGGTAAATATATTTTATAGTCTAATTTTTCTAAAATAGTTAATTCCAATGAACTAATCTGTTTACAATCAAATGGAAAAATTTCTGTCCAAGATTGATTTGTATATGATATATCCATAAACAGTTTACTACTCAAAATTATACATGTAGTGAAAAGTAAATATTTATCGACATACATATTGTTGTTACATTTAAATTTTTCAAAAATATATATACTATTTAATATTATATATAATCGTGTTTTTGTAATTTCTAATTTATGTAAAAGTTTGTTAGCAACACAATTGTCATTTATACTAAAATTTAAATAATTTTTTATTTTAGATGAATACATATGCATTATACAAATTAATATTTATAATAAAAATCTACATAATTGGTTTTTAATTTTTTTATTGGTAAATAAAGTATAGATATCACATCAAAAAAATTGATTATTTTTTATTTGACATTCATTACAGTATTATTATTATGAAAAAAATTTTTAATATTACTTACAAAATTAAGATTTTAATTAAAACATTGTTGTTTATAAGTTTTTCTTAAAAAAAATTTTATTAATCAAAGTAAAAAATCATAAAATGTTTTTATTATAAAATTAAACAGTATTTGTATTACAAAAAAATAAATATCTTAAAAAAAATTTAAATTATTGTGATTATCTTTTTAATAAATAAAATTCATAAAGTTAATTTTGTAATATGTCTGTATTTATTTTCATTTTTTTAATTGGTAAAATTAAAATTTATTAAGCGCTGTTTAACATTTTTTTTATCTTTTACATTAATTTATTTGTATTAAGTATAATTTTTTATTTAATTTTACAAATAATATTTTATTGAAAAAAATATTAAAAAAAATATTACTCATCTAAATTTGTATATTTTTTGTTTCTTAATTTAAATATAGCAAGATTAAACATAAACATCATTATACAGAAATTAAAAATTTTATTTCAAAAATATATTATTAGTTAAAAAAGTATTATGTATTTAACATATCTTACTTATATATAAATAAAATACATAAAAAAATTATTAAAATAAACAAAATGTATTTAATTATCTTCTTTTTCTTCTATTTGCTTTTTTCTTACTTTTAATTTCTTTTCTTCTTTTACCTTTACTTATTGGAAATTTTTTTTTATTTTTTATTCTTCTTTCTTTATTTGATATTTCTGGTTCCATAACACAACTATCTTCTTCTATATCTAATTCAATTTCATCTCTATTCTTTTTTTCTTTATTTTTTTATCCACCTGTACATACTCTTTTTCTAAATCATCTAACTCTTTTTTTGTTCTCAAAAGCTCAGTACAATTTTGTGGTTTATCGTATGAAATTTGCTGTAATACTTTAAGACATACTTTCTTAAAAAGTTTTTCTCGTTTAATTGCATCATTTACATCTTCTAAAATTATTGATTCCATTGTAAATGTTTCAATCATATTAAAAGAAGGGTTTGTATTTTTTATAAAAATTAAATTACAAATTAAAAGTGCTTTTATTTTTAAATAAATTAATAATCAAATTTGAAAATGACATTTATATAGATTAAAATAAAACAAAAAGTTAATTTTGTATAGTTATTCCAATTTAAAAGATTCTTTTCTATTTAAATATACACGTCCAGATTTTTCATATTCTACAATCACCTCTTCATCTACATCACCTGCAACAGTAAGAGCATACAAACCTTTTTTCAATCCATTTATTCTTTGCCACTTAGCTACCCAACTTTTATCTGGTTCAACAAGCCCTATCATACCTTTAAACTTATTTGATACTATATTTGAATCTTTACTTACAGTTGTGCAATTATCACATCCTTTAGATTTTAATTGAGAAGAAATTTTAGAACATAATTTACAACATTTTAGTTTAGTAGAAAAAGATAATGGAAATTCAAAACTCATTTATGGGTTAAAATAAAAATATACTTTAACAATTATTTTATTTAATTGTGTTTTTGTAATATTTAGAATATAAAATACTAAAATAAAATTTAAAATTAAAATATAAAAAACATAATAATAGAAAATGGTTTAAATGAAAATTTAATTGTATAAAAAAATTTAATTTTATTATAAAATAATAAAGAGAATATTATAAAGTGTGTTATTAGAATTTAAAAAGTTTATCTTATAAAAGCTGATACTTTAGTGTGAGAAACAATAACTTTATTATAAATTGACTAGCAAATAATACTTTATTTATAAAAATTAATATTTTAAATATATCAAAAAATTAAGAAAGAACTACTTATCGTGGAAATAGGAGTCACCTCACTTGACAATTTGCAACAAGTCGAGTCAGAAAAATTTAGGAAATATGATGAACTTGCAAATGAATTGGGTTTAATACACGGATGTAAGACAAAGATCATACCATATGTGATAACATGGGATGTATAGTGAGTAAATATCACTCTAAACATAGAAATGAACTTGATATCACTGACCGAATTGAGGCATACATTCAGTCTACAACTCTTAAAAAAACTCTTGAGAGCATTTAAATGGAGTACAGGAGAGGAGAGAGGATAGCTGAAATCGAAGAGGCAGACCAGCAAACAATTGTTTTCCAAGGGCAGATACTATCGTGAACAAATTATATTATAAAAATAACCCTTAAATAATCAATTTTAATTTTAAATATATCAAAATTATAATTTAGGTTAAAAATATAATTTAAAATATTTGAATTGAAAATAAGATTTTATTATAATATTTAAATACATTTTAAAACTTTTTAATTTATAAACATTGTTTAAAAAATATAAAAAACTATTATTTCGAACATTAATTTTTAATGTATTTATAAGTTTTTTTTAAATAATAAATTAGTATTAATAAATATAAAAAATCAAAAAAACAAAATTAATTTATATACCTTCCTCCATACCTATTTCAATTTTACTAATATATGCATCAATCTCTTCATATACATTATCTGGAAGAATTCTCAAATCAACTTCAACTTCATTATTTTCAACATATTCTCCCGCGCTATGTTTCTGAATAATTTTAGCAACATGATCAGTTTGACTTTTATTCAAATTTAAAATTCGATTACCAAGCTCAATTCTTTCATTTAATGTATAATTTCTAATTGATGGAATATTATTATCTTTTATTTTGGATTCTAATAATTTAATTTCTCTAGTATATTGAGCTATCTTTTTTTTTAATTCAATAATTCTACCTTTTATGTCTTTCGG
The DNA here is from genome assembly GCA_000447185.1 of Vairimorpha apis BRL 01. Classification (NCBI taxonomy): domain Eukaryota; kingdom Fungi; phylum Microsporidia; family Nosematidae; genus Vairimorpha; species Vairimorpha apis. The sequence goes on along the minus strand of KE647317.1, from coordinate 21,179 downwards.
TTCGTAATTTGACATAAGAGAAACTACCAAATCATTAAACTGAGTTCCAAAATTGTAAATGTCAGTACCATGTTCATTAAATTTATGACAATTATCAACAATTAATTTCAAATCATTTTGAAAATCTTCAATTGAATAATACATTTTTTGATCTAATTTGTCTTTTATTTCTCTTAAACAAATTGGATGCTTAATAATTTCATAATATTGAGGCAATAGAGCATCATCAATTGGTTCATAAAATGGCCATGCAAACGATTTATATTTGGATTTGTATAATTCTGTAATGACTTCAAGACAAAATTCATAATCATCAATGTTCATTGTATCAGTTGATCTAATGACTCTTTTTGATTGTTTCAACACTGGTTCAATTTTTCGTTTTTTTTTATTAACACTATCAGGAAGAATATACATTTCATCAAAAGCTTGTTCTAAATTTTTTCCCATCAAATATACTTCATTTGATGGATGATTGTAAGAATAACAATTATTAAACATAAGTCTAATATCACTTTCATATTCACTTGGTGATTTGTATATTTTTTGATCAAGTTTTTTTTAATAGTTGATAAATCCATAGGATGTTTTACTTTGAGTGGATAATCCGGAACACCAAGTTTTATAGGATCTACTGGTTCTAAAAATGGATATGCATTTCTGTTTCTTCTAAGTTTAAGTAAAAGTTGTGTACAAAATTTTAATTGATGCTCAACTAAAGCTTCATCATGAATATCATTTTGTTCTTGCATAAAAGGGGTAAATAATTATATTTTTTGATAATAATATATAAAAGCAAACTTAATAATTTAAAATCTACATTATTTAATATGTTTTAATATTTGATAAGGTAATAATTTAAAAAAAAATGTAATGAATACATATAATTGTATATATTTAATTTTGCAAATTCAAATTTATAGAATTTTTAAATAAAAATAAAGCTATAAGACTTTAAACAATATTTAAAAAAATATACTTTTTTTTGAAACGTTAAGTTAAAATATTTTTACAAAAACTTAATTGAATTTTTTTACATTTAAATTTTTTTATATTTTTTTAATTATTAAACCTAAAAAAAGATTTATTGGAATTATACGTTTTATTTTTATATAAATTTAATAATTTTTATAAATTAATAATTTTAAATTTTCAATTCTATAAAAATACTTTAAAAATAAAAAATATAATTCAAAATTTAGGGTTAAAAATTTTTAATAATTTAACGCAACAAATCATTAATTTTATAAAAAAATTTAAAAATATAACGAAAAAATTTTGTATTTAATAATTATAGCTTTGAAAAATAATGAAATAAATTAAATGTTATTTAAAATCATAAAAAAAGTTTAAGTTAAATAATATTTAGTTAAAATAATTATTTATTATAAATTAAATTTTTTTATTTTGATATTTTATGATTTATATAAGATATATGGATAAAAAATATTAAAATCATTATTCAAAAAATAACGTGTTTTTTAAAAATTTGCTTGAATAATTTTTATATTGGATAAAAAAAGTTTTTTAATCGTAATTAAATTTATCTCTAAATTCATTTTTTTTTAATTTTTTAAGATATTTATAAATTTATTAAAGATTCAAAAAAAATATTTGTATAATTAATTTAATTTAACTTTTTATCATTAAAATTAAAAATTAAATGAAAAATTACTGTTCTTTTTATTTTATTAATTAATCTGCTGTTAATAATAAAACATTAGCACAATATATAAAATATACAAAAGTACAAAGATAAGCTTTAATAGATACAAATTTCGTTAAGCAGCAGATTCGTTTTTCCTAGCCTTTCTTTCTTGATATTTCTTTTTAAGATATGCAGCAATTCTTTTTCGCCTATTTGCTTTGTCATTTTGTTGAGATTCTTCAGCATTAGATGCACCTTTTTCTCCTTCAGATGTACTTTCTTTTCCACCTGCTGCTCCACCTTTACCATACTGTCCACTTATACTTCCTTTACCAAATTTTCCACTTACTGAACCTCCTTTTCCACCTGCTGCTTCACTTGTTCCTGCTTCGCCTTTACCATATTGTCCGCTTACACTTCCTTTACCAAATTTTCCACTTACTGAACCTCCTTTTCCACCTGCTGCTCCACCTGCTGCTCCACCTTTACCATATTGTCCACTTACACTTCCTTTACCAAATTTTCCACTTACTGAACCTCCTTTTCCACCTGCTGCTTCACTTGTTCCTGCTCCGCCTTTACCATATTGTCCGCTTACACTTCCATAACCATATTTCCCATTTATATTTCCCTTACCAAATTTTCCATTTGTTGAACCATTCGTAGGTTTACCACCTTCTTCACCTTCAGCTTCTTCAGCTTCTTCTTCACCTTCTTCTTTACCTTCTTCACCTGCACCAGCTTCTTCTGCCTCTCCTTCTCCTTCTTCTCCTTCTTCTTCTTCTCCTTCTTCACCTGCACCAGCTTCTTCTGCCTCTCCTTCTTCTTCTTCTCCTTCTGCCTCTCCTTCACCTTCTTCGGCTTCTTCTCCTGCACCAGCCTCTCCTTCTTCTTCTTCTGCCTCTCCTTCACCTTCTTCTTCACCTTCTGCCTCACCTTCTGCCTCACCTTCTTCACCTCCTTCTTCTTCAGCTTCACCTCCTTCTTCTTCACCAGCTTCTTCTCCTTCTTCTTCACCAGCTTCTTCTTCTTCTTCACCTTCACCTTCTTTAGCTTCTCCTTCCTTTTTCTTTATACTAGCAGCACCATATAAATTTCCACTTTCAGTTCTTCCTCCAGCAAAATCTACTCCACCTTTACTACCAGATTTATGAAAAGCATTACCTTTTTTATCTTCATTACTTTCAACTCCTGCTTCTCCTTCATCTTCTGCTCCACCTTCTCCTTCTCCTTCACCTCCTGCTTCTGCTTCTCCTTCACCTCCTGCTTCTGCTTCTGTCACTTCTTCTCCACCTGCTTCAGCTTCTTCTCCTGATGCATTAGCTTCTCCTTCTATTCCCGCTCCTTCTGCTCCTGAAACTTCGCCTTCTCCACCTTCTCCTCCGGCATCAGCTGTATCTTCTCCTGCTGGACTTGCACCTCCTTCTGCTTCTCCACCTGCTCCTTCACCTTCTGCTTCTCCAGCACCTTCCCCACCTGCTGGACTTGCACCTGCTTCTGCTTCTCCACCTGCTCCTTCACCTTCTGCTTCTCCTCCTGCTACTTCACCTTCTGCTTCTCCACCTGCTCCTTCTACTTCTCCAGCACCTTCCCCACCTGCTGGACTTGCACCTGCTTCTGCTTCTCCACCTGCTCCTTCACCTTCTGCTTCTCCACCTGCTCCTTCACCTTCTGCTTCTCCTCCTGCTACTTCTCCAGATCCTTCTCCACCTCCGGCTGCACTAGTCTCTCCACCTGCTCCTGCTACTTCTCCAGCACCTTCGGCTGCACTAGCCTCTCCTTCTCCACTATCTGTTTCACTTTCATTGTCTTTTTTTGGAGATGCTCCAAATGCTATTCCTTTTCTTTCATCTGTTTGTCCTGCTGCAACTCCATACTTATATTTATCTGTTTCTCCAGTTTTTATACCTCCAGTTACACAATATACCACGTCAATTTTATTCAAAAGTTTAATCAATATACAAATTTTTAAACAAAATACATTCATAAACATAAAGAAAAAAACTTTTTTTATAGTTTTTTCTCCTTAATCTATACCCATAAAATTACCTTATTTTTAATTTATATAATTTTTTCCAGTATACTTTATTTTTTAATTTTTGATAAATCATTAATTTCTCCTTTAAGTATATTTATCTAAAATAACTAATTTTATTATTTACCTGATTTTTATATTTGAAGTTAATTGGTATTTGTCTATATTTTTGTTTAAACCTAAGAATTTATGACATTAATAAATTAAAAAAATAAAAGACTATTAATATTATGATTTGTAATTTTTAAAATTTTATACTTTTACTACAATAAAATAATTAAAAATTTAATATATAAATTTTTACTTTATAAAGTTTTTAAGTAAAATTTTTGAATTTTGTAATTATTAAATCAAAAAACATTTAATTATTTTTTTTAGTTACACTCGTTAGGTATTTTGATGTTACTGAATATTCTGATTTAATTAAACTTATTGTTTTTATTTATTTTAATTATAATGACATTTTTGGTAACAATAAAAAAATTAACCGTTTATTATATTTTGAAATTTTATTACATGACTAATTTTTAAATATTTAAAATTTGTTTATTTTTTTATATTTAAAATTTGTTTATTTTTTATATTTAAAAATTAACATAATATTTGTTTTTAACATATTTTTTTTGTTTTAATATAAAAAGTTAAAAAAATTAATGTACCAACAACTTTATTTATTCTCAAATAAAATTCAATATAAAGTCTTTATCATACTTGTTTTATATATCTATTCATTTCTAGACGCTTTCCACTGCCTATACTTTTCTAAAATTTCTTTATAACGTTGAATTTTAGCTTCTCTATCATTTGATTGTAAATCAGACTCATTTGTATCACCTTGTCCACATGGAGCTGGATTTTCTTGTCCACATGGATTTGTATCATCTTGTCCACATGGAGCTGGATTTTCTTGTCCACAAGTAGCTAATACTTTAGTAAAAATAAATAAAAAACAAAATAACTTCATATTCATACAAAATTATTAATCATTTATTATATACTTTTTCTCCTTATATTAATATATTATATTGGATTTTAAATAAAAAAATAATTTCATTTAATAATTTTTTTTTATAAATTATTTACTTATTAAATCATTAAATTAAAGTTATTTGTGTTATTTTATATATAAGGCTAATAATATTTAAGTTCAATATTTAAACCTTTTTAAAAAGTCAATAACGTGATTGATCATCAATTGAAGTAAAACTAATTTTAATTTTTAATTTGTACATAAAAAAACAAACAATTTTTAACCTTAACCTTAACAGAAATACAATAAAAATCTTTAATACTCTTAATAAAAAAATTCTTTAAGATTAAAAACGATTATATTACAATTTATGATATAATATTCTAATTTTCATAATTTTTTATCTCTAATTTTTATCAAAAATTTAAAAATTACAAGATATATATTAATATTATACTCTTAATAAATACCATATTAGTTATAGAGATGTATAAAAAAAATCAAATTTATTTTAAATTAATGTAGAATTAAATCTATTAAATCTTATTCTTTGTAAATTGTTTATATATATTATGAATAAAATTTATTACAAATTATGATTTTTATGAAATTTTAAATGTTAAATGTTACCGTAAATCCAAATAATATTGTTCAATAAATATTGGTTAAAAAATTTTTTTTTAATACAATAAGTAAAAATTGTTTAGTAACACAATTAAAATTCAATTTAAAGTTCTAATTTAATGTATTATTACAAAAATTAATAAATTTATGTTCATATATATAATTATTAATATTTGATAAAAGAAATTAAATATTATATATTATTAACTAAAAAATAGATTAATATTATTTTTAAATAAAAAAATATCAAAATTATTAATAAAATTAAAAAATAAATATTGCTATACCTGAGATAGTTAACATTACATATATTGTTGTTTTATAAATATTTCTTCTAGTACAATTCTGTAAAACTGTATTTTGATCAGATTGCTGATTAAATCTTTTTACATAATTCAGATCATTTTCCAAATTTATGTTATTAGATTTAATTTTTTTCATTTCAATAAATTCTTTTATTATATTATCTTCTTCTACTTTGATCTTTAAAACATTATAATCTGATATATCATATTTAATATAATCTTTGTAGCTATCATCTGAATCACTTACATCTAAAATAAATTCAACAATATTTTTATCTAGTAATTTATTATTATTTATATGTTTAAATGAATCAATAGTGCAAATTTTTGAAATTTTATTTAGATATACTATAAAATTAAATAATATCTTCATGGATGGGTGGTTTAATTTTTCATATTAAATTAATTAAAATTGAATTTTATATTATTTTTAAGTAATAATTTATAAAATAATTAAAAATTTTAGAATTACTTTTTTGAGGCAATTATTTTTATTATATGTTTTTTAATCCAAATAATATTTTTAAGCTAAGAAAGAGTAACCTATTTGATTTAATAAAATTGTTTTAATTATTAAATTTTTAATATAAATATAATCTAAGATTATATATTTGTGATTACTTAAAATTATTATATATAAATAAATAAATAAATAATTATAATAATAATTTTTTTTATTTTAATAAGTTTATTGGAAAGTATATAAAAATAATTTGTAAATTAACTATATTTTTAAATCTGTTTTACCAATCACTTTGTAATCAATATATTTTATATATTTTTATATTTATGTTAAATGAACGTAAAATTTTAAACAAGTATTATTATAATCAACAATTTAAAAATTTCTCATTTTTTACTGAACTTAATAAAAATTATTTTGTAATTAAATTTTTAATAAAAAAATCAAATCTTGTGTTTTCATAACTTATTTAAGTTAGGAAATTTATATTTTATATGCATGTTTATTTTGTCAATTTTTTTAAACGTTTTTGTAAGTAATAGTTTTGTAATCTATTTGTATTTAAATCATCGTTCTAAGCAAAATGTAGTTTGCTGATCTATCTTTAAATTACTGTTATTTTACCACTACTTTTGTTTTAAATTTTTTTTAAGTATCTTCTAAAGAGTTATGGAATGAATGTGACTTAATTAATACAGTGATATTTAGTTCCTTTCTGTTTTTAAAAAGATGTTTGTTCACTTCACCGCTTTATGTTATACATATGTTTTTAAAATTTTTCTACAATGAAAAAACTCAAAATTAACTGTAAGATAATCATATTCCTGAGTTTTCTACTCGTCTTTCTTGTAAAATATTAAAAAAAATTTATAATTATATTTTTAAGATTTTTACAAATTTTATATTTAGAATATGAATTATTTTAACCTTTCATTTTTTAATTATAAAGTTTTATTAATTATTAAAAATAACTTTATAATTTTATTTTTGGTATTTTAGATGTATAGCTATAAAATGTTCTACGATTCTCTTAATTAAATTATTTTTTAATTTTTATAAACAATTTTATTTAAAATCTTATTTGTTTTAAAATTTATAAAAAAACAATTTTACATATTTAAGTATAAAAAATTTATTATATTTATTATATTTATTATATTTATTATATTTATTATATTTATTATATTTATTATATTTATTATATTTATTATATTTATTATATTTATTATATTTATTATATTTATTATATTTATTATATTTATTATATTTATTATATTTATTATATTTATTATATTTATTATATTTATTATATTTATTATATTTATTATATTTATTATATTTATTATATTTATTATATTTATATTAAAAAATTCCTTTTATCAAAAAAATTATAAAGATATATTTTAATAAATTGAGTTTTCCATTAAAAAAATTATCTATTTTTAAATCTTTAAATTTTAGCTGATAAAATTATTTATTAATTAAAAATACTTTTAATTGTAATAAGATTAAGTATCATAATAATTAAACCAAAAAATAAAATTACAAAACATAAACTCAAAAAAAATACGTTTTTCATTAAAGCAATATCATATTTTTTTGTGTTAAAATATTTATCTACTTTAAATTTATTAATATCAACCATAAAATTTTCTTCAGATGAATTTAAAAACAACTCTACATCAATTGCGATATCACGAGATTTTTTTTTAAAAATATTATTAGAAAGGTCATTTGTATTACAACCTTTTAAACTAAGATATTCTTTTGGTTTTGATTTTTCTGATGAATTTTGCAAACTCGATGTTAGAAAAATTGGTTTTACATAAAAAATTACAATAATAAAATTTTGTAAAAAATAAATTTTTGAAATCATATACAGTATAAAAAAAATTTTTATAAAAAGAAAAATGATAAGATCATATTAGTTTATATTAAAAAATTAATATAAATTTTTATTAAAAGATTAAAGTTTTTCAATAATTATAAAGTGAATTTAAATTTATAAATTATACAAATTGATTTTTTAGTATTTTTAAATTTAATTATTTATTAAAATCTTTTTTTTAATTTTACTTTTACTATAGAACTAAATTTTGTAGTAATTAGTTTAAAATTTTATATTAATATTTCATACAATTTTAAAGTTTACAACTAATTAAATAAATAATATTTATGATTTTAAATTTATTTGTATTGTATTTAAAATAAAACTTTTTTTTAATTTGAACTGTATAAGATTAATGATAAAAAGAATTTTTTTTACAAAAATGTTATTTTTTAAAATAAATTGTTAAACCTGAATACAAGTTTGATTAAAATATATTTTTTTACAAATACTTATCTATATAATATATTAATAAATATTAATTATCGTTTAAGACAATTATTTTAATTATTCAGATAATAAAATAAAACATTCTCTAATGATAAGTAATTATTTATAATGTATATTTAATTTTTATAAACAAGATTATTGTAAAATTTATAAATTTATATTTATATAAAATAATTTTAAATTAATAAAATATAACTTTGCATAATATATTTGATAAAAATTGATTCCAAACAATTATTTTTTAATTAAATTTTAAATTTAAAAAATAATGTAGCAATTAGAACATATTTATTTTTTTGACAAATAATAAAAAAGTTTTATAAAATATGATTTTTATTGAATTTATTTGATGAAATTTTAAAAAAAATTCGTTAAAATTATAAAAATATAATATTTAGCAATAAACTATAAAATTAAATAGTAAATTTTTTTATATTTTTAAAAATATTTCAATTATGATATAAAATAATAACATTTTATTAATTTATTTTACTTCAAAACAAAATAAAAATTTAAATGTATCTTTAGCACAAACTAATTGAAATTAATTTTAAATTTAATATAAAATAGTTGATATCATATTTACATTTAATAATGCACAAAAATTCTAGAATTTACTTACCAAAAAAATTTTAAGTTTTGATTAAATTACTTTAACTACATATAATATATCTATTAAACAATTATATAAAAATATTATAATTTCAGTATACTAAAATTTCATATAATTAATTATAAAAAACAATGAATATTTTATATTAGAAAATAATAGTTTTTTAATTTTATCATCATTTTTATTTCAAGCATATCTATTATAAAAATAAATAATCATTTTACAATTTAAAAAACATAAAAAAATTTACATTTTTTTTCAATTTACATTGTTGTAACTAGTATTTTATGATATTGTTGTTCTTTTACAATAACTTTTAAATATTTATACTTTTGTCTTATTAATATTAAAATTTTTTTAAATATTTTATTACAAAATACTTGAATTTAAAAATAAAACTTTTCTTAATATTTAATTGCTCTTTTTTTCTAAATAATTTAGATAAAATATTTGTAGTGTCTTGTTTTAAATTATACAAATAATACTTTATTAAAAAAAACTTAAATTAGGTTTAATCTTTAAAATTATAATTTAATATTATGTTTAAATTAATTTATTTGACACAAGTTTTATTTTATTTTTATATCCCAATATAATTTATATTTGTATTTAAAAATATTAAACCTAAAATCAAATAAAAAAATAACAAATTGTAAAATAAACAAATATTAAAAGATTAATCGTCAAAAATTTTGTTCTTAAAAAAAATGTAAAATATACTTTTAAAAAACTATCCCCTTATGAAAGATATTTGTGTACATTTTAAACAAGGTCGTTGTAAATACGGTCAAAATTGTAAATATTCACATTCGTTAGTAGTACAGCTTTTAGACCCTCCTAGATCAATTTTTTCATATGTACAGGATCTTGATCTTCATGTAATAAGTATAGATGAAATGAGATACAGCCTTAAACATAATAATACCATGAGGGTTTTAGATAATATGTGGATTGATAATTATACAAAAATGTATAAATATTTAAATAATATATGTAAAAATAGTTCTGTGATATATAGCCCATCTAGCAGACTTGTTGATTTAAGGGTATCTCCTGGTTGTTTTAATCTACCTTTTGATATGGAATATGTTGAAAAACATATAATAAAATTACAAGAACAAGATCCAGTCAACACAGAGTGTAAGCTTGTAGCTAGAGATGATTGTGACAATGAGATAATCGATGTAGAAAATGCTCCTGGATTTGTTAAAGAATATGCTTTTAAAAGAGATGTTGAAGAAATTGAAGAGTATGTACAAAATCATACAGAAGCAAGGAATAATTTTGAAAATATTAATAGAGAAGAAAATTATAAAAATATAAACAAAAATGAAAATTTTATTAAAAAAGATTATTATAATACACATAGAGAACATGATTCAAATAGCAAATATGGTAATACAAAAAATGAGAAAATTTATATAGATGGAAATAAAAAATTTTCTGATTATAAAAATATGAAAGATAATTATAACACTAGAAATATTCATGAAAATGAACAATATAATAGAAATATCAACACAGTATATAAAAATACTAACTATGAGAATCGAAATTATGATATAAGAGACAATACTGCATATTATAAAAAGAATGATTTTAATAGAGGAAAATATAATTATAATAATACATCTAGAGGAAATTTAAAATATAATGATTCATTAAGAGAAAATACTTATTATAATTACAATACTAGAGGAAATTCAAATTACAAAGATAATTTTAGAGATTATGCAAACCAAGATAGTAATTTTAGAGGAAATATAAATTTAAGAAATACTAGAACAGATTTGAGAAATAAAAATATTTATCAAACAGATAGATCATCAGGTTTTTATCAGTCAAATTCACCTAATATGGATAGGTCTTCAGAAAAAAAAAAATTTTCTGCTCGTAATTTAAATAACAATGATATTTCATACGACAATAAACACAGAACAAACTCTCCTAGTAAAAGAGATACACAAGAAGAAGACACATTTGAACATAAAAACATTCCGTATGAATATTCTAAAGATAATTAACCAGTGGAGTTTGGTGTATAAAATGGAAAAAAATAAAAATGGAAATATTTTTCTTTGAAATAAAAATTTTAAATTTCTGTATTTATCAAAAAAATTAAATAAATATGTTTTTTTAATCTTTTTCCATAATTATAAATCAATAAAAGAAAGATTTTTTAATACATAAACATCATTTTACTTGAAATAATTAAATTTTTAAGTTAATTTTTTTGATAGATGAAATAACTAAGATTTACTTTTATGTTTTTCTTAAATAAATTCTAATATTGTTTTTTCATATTTTCAAAAATTTTTTACATCTTAAAAAAATGTAAGTGAATTTATTTAATATAAAATTTTGATTTTTGATATATTTAAAATTATAATAAATTTATGAAAATTTAAATTTGAAAGTTTTTTGTTATAAATAAATTTTATTTTTGTGATTTTCAAAGTGTTTGTAAAAAATTTTCAAATAAATTTTGTTTGTTAATTAAATCAATTTTTTAGATTTTTTTAGTTTCTCCTGATTGATCAAAATTTTTGACTGTTTTTAGAATATAAAATATCATGTAAAAACTTAAAATCATTAATTTAACATATATTTTTAGATCACACTAGAAAAATTAGTTTTTGTTAAATTAAAATTTAATCAAAAAAACTTTAATTTGATTATTTTGATAATTTATCGTGAATTAATTTTTATTTTAATTTTAGGTGATAATATAGATTTTACTTATAAAATGTAAAGTTTAGATTGTTTTTTTAAATTCTATTAAACTATTTCGTTATTAACGGAATCTTACTAAATTTTACATTTATTCTATATACTGTATTTTATCACCCCTTAATAAATGACAAAACGAAAATTATTTACTCTAAAACAGGACTATCAAGACAAGCTATTTAGTACACCTAAGACACCATGTAAACAAGTATACAAAGATATGTTGGATTCTAGTGTTATAATTGATACCTCTTTACCGGAAGATATATTTAATACAAAAATAGGAGAAGGTGATTTTTATACTGTCTTTCTAACAAATAAAAAGACGGCTTTAAAAAAATCTAAAAATACTGTAAATGTAAATTTATATAAAAAAGAAGTTGAAATATTAAAAATGTTAAAGAACGAATTTTGTATCAAATATGTAAATGATTATACATACAACAAAGTATATTATATTGAACTTGAATATTGCAACAAAGGAACACTAAGAGATTGTATTAATAAAACTTATTATACTGAAAAATCTAAATTTAGTCAAAGTTTAATCACATTTATAATGAAGAGTATAATTAATGGTTTGAAATATCTTAAATCACTTAATATCGTACATTTGGACATCAAACCAGAAAATATATTTGTACATAATGATACATATAAAATTGGAGATTTTAACATAAGTCGATTTGAAGGAGAAACAATTGATTATGATGGAGATAAACGGTATATGGCCATTGAAGTTCTTGATGGTATTTGTACATGTGCTAGTGATGTATATAGTTGTGGTTTAATTTACTTAGAGATTCTTAAAGGAATTAACTTACCACTAAAAGGTGAATCTTGGGTAAAATTAAGAAAAGATGATTTTAAGGGAATTAAAGTTAATAAAATTATTAGAAAGATGCTAAAGAGTGATTACAAAAAACGAATAAGTGCTAGTGAAGTATTAGATGAAATATAATATTTGTATTATTTAATTTTAAATATAATGTATTTATTTAAATGCAAAAAAAATTGTTTTATTATACAAAATATAATATTAAAATTAAAGAAATTTTGTAATAAAATATGTTAAGGATCTTTTTTTTTAAAAATAACTTATTATACAAAATTATTTAGTATGAAAGTCAATTATACAAAAGAAAATCAAATATGATAAGTTTATTTTCTGTAAAATTATTTAAAAAATTTAAAGGTTAAAAAAAGAAATAATTTGCTAATATAAGAATTTAATTTTTTTTTCTAAATATATAATTTTTTTTAAAAAAAGTTTTAAAAATAAATTTGTATAGTTGAAAAAACGATTTTTTAAAAATGTAAAAAGTTTTTTGTTTTAAATTCCCCATATGTTTACTCCTTCGAACGTTAAAAAATTTACAAATATAAGCGTAATTACACTTAAAATATCATCAAAAACATTTTCAATTCCAGTATATCCGAATAAGCTATATGAATATCAAAATAACATATCTCCACTAGAATCTATTCTCGTTACAAAAACTGTATATAAGGACATTAGTAAAGGAATTAAATGCAGTTTATTAGAACTTAAAGAATCGTTTAACACTAATAACATTGATTTAATTATAACTGAAATTATTAAAAAAGGACATGAACAAAAAAATGAAGCAACTAGAAATTTTGAATTAAAAAAAATAGAAAATCAAATAGTTGACAGAATAAGAAGTAGAGTTTTGCTTAACAAAAAATTCGTTGCGGTTTCAGAACTAAAAAAAATTATAAGAAAATTTTATACATATAAATTTACTGATATAAAACCACAAGCCAATGAAATTATTAATATTTTGGTTAGTATGGGATATGAAAGATTACCAGTTAAAATATTACTTATAGAAGATTGTGAAAAATATAAGCGTGGTATTTTATATATTGATGGAACAGAGTTTCTAAATTTTAGAAAATATTGTGAAGATAACCATATTAGATATATAGTTAAGAAAAATATAACTGGTTTTGAAGAAGAAATTATTTAATATTAAATTGTGAGATGAATCAAATTGAATTAGTAAATTTATAAAATTTTAGAAAAAATGTTTTTTCAATATATTGCTTTTTTGACAAAAAAAGTTTAAAATTTTGTTTTAATAAAATAAGTTTTATCAAAATTAGCTATATTTATGAAATATTTAATTAAATATTTTTACTATAAAATTTAGTATATAAAAATTAAAGAAAGTTTTGTATGCAACTGAACCTTCTAATAAAAAATTAATAAGCAAAAAATTACTTTAACTTAATTTTTCATATAAATTTTATTTTTTATACTAGTTTAAAATACAATTAATTTCAACTCTTTAAGGTATTAGATTATTAAATTTTTTAAATTTTACCCTTTAAATGTTTTTAGACACAGATAAACAGTTAACACTTTTTACATCAGAAGGAAAACTAAGTCAATGTGATAATGCTTTAAAAGCAAGTGCACAAGGAACATTAAGCATAAGCATTAAATCTAAAGATGGTGTTGTATTGGCTAGTCTTAAAGAATCTCCACCACTTACAATTAAACAAGCTTACACTAAAGTATTTAAACTTCCTCCAAATATTTTATTAACTTATGCAGGACTTCAACCTGATTTTAGAATCCAATATAATATGGCGTTGGATATATGTGAATCGTATCGTGATATTTACAATACTGTAGATATTAATGTTTTTGTAGAAACATTTAGTAGAAAAATACAAGAATATACTATCAAAAAAGGATACAGACCATTTGGAACACTTATTTTAATATCAAATGATAAATTTTTATATAGAATTGATCCTAGTGGAAGTTATTCTTTAATAGAAGTTGGAAGCATAGGACGAGAGTATGTAGAGAGTAGTAAATTTTTAGAAAGAAGAAAAGGTATGTTAGATGATAACATTACTACATGTGTAGAATGTATGAAAGAATATGCTGGTTATAGTATAAACTGTGATGATGTTGATATTGGAATTTGTAATGAAAATGGTAGTAAAATTTTTAGTAGAGAAGAAGTTCAAGAAGTTTTTGATTCTTTGAGTACCAAATAATTAAAATTTTAATATTGTAAATATATAATATGATTTAAACTTTTTTAATATATAATTTTAAAGAATTTTTTTTAATGTATATTATGATCTATATTTGTGTTTAAGTATAAAAATCATAATTTTTTTTAATTAAATAAGGATTTGTAAAATTAAAAATCATATAACTTATTAAGCATAAATTTCAAAAATTTAAAATATATTTCATCTGTTACTGTAATACTTTTATGCGCATTTTTTAAAAATATAAACACATTTGTGTTATTAAAAATAAATAAAGCTTTTCTATCTATTTATTTATAATTTAATAATGTGATAAAACTATTATAATTTGGTAAAGTTTAAGAATTTCAATTTTAAAAATTTATTCACACTGAAATTTTTTTTTATTTTTATGTTATTATCTAAAGTACATCATTTTCTATAAAAATAAAATTTAATTTTACTTTTTAAATTATTAATCTTTCTAGATCCATCAAATCTCTTAAAAATTTAACTTTAAAATCGTAATCTTCATTTCTTAAAGCTAAATTTACCATTCCAATTCTATCTTTCATTTGTTGTTCAAGAATTTCTTGTCTAATTTGCTTATCAGTTGTCATGTCTAATCGTTCGTATTTTTTTACATAAGATATAAAATTTTCATACGTCAATTCTAAAGCAAAATCAGTATTTTTTGTTAAAAAAGAATTATCATTTTTTGATTTAAATTTGTCTAATATTTCATTTTGCTTATACACATGATTTATTTCGTATTCTTCATCATTTTTAATAAAATTTATTTTTTCTTTAACTTTTATTTTTTTTAAAATAGGGATTGAGCTTGGTTTAAGAATATCCAGTACAAAATCCATACATTCATTTACTTCAAGCAAATTGAAACATTTAGTTACAATCATGTTTGTAAGTTTGTCTAAAATTATTTGTTTCATTTAAAAATATAGGGTTTTTAAATATAGAGTTTGTTTTAATAAATTTTTTTGATTAAAATAAAAACATAACAAAAAATATTATCATAAACATATTAATTTACGGCAATATTTATACTAATAAAAAAATTTTATATATAAAAATTTTTTAATTCTATATTAAATTATATTTTTTAAATTTTATAACTTTATTAAAATTTATAAACCTAAAAAATATTTAAACTTAATTTTACAATTAAAAAACTTCTTTAAAAAATAGAAATTTGTGAATAAAAATTTTTAAATTTTAAAATAATTAGAAAAATAAATTTAATCTTATTTAAAGTGCACGTTCTTTTTTCTTTAGATATTCAGTTATTAATCCTTTTTCCTTAATAACTGCTACAGTATTTCCATTGTCTTTCAAAAGTCCTTCTTCTCTTAATTTATTAAAATCATCGGTAAATAAATTAGTAAATCCAAATTTACTACTAACTTGTACTTCATATTTACCAGGAAACTTATGTCTAGATCGCCTCAAAGCTTCTTCAGCTGCAGCCTTGTAATTATTTTTAGTACGAATACTCATTACAACATCTTCAAATTTTATACGAGCCACACGTCCTTCAGGTTTACCAAAAGATTGTCTCATACCTGTTTGAAGTCTGTCTGCACCTGCACAACTCAACATTTTATTTATTCTAAGAACATGAAATGGATAAACATTAATTCTCAAATGAAAATTATCTCTTCCTGCAGTCTTCACCATGTAATGATGAGCTGCAATACGTGCTGCATCAAGTGCTTGTTCACTTATATTTTCTCTACTCTTACTTACTAAATTTACTAAAAGTGGAAAATCAAGAACACCTGCCTTTCTACGACCACTGTCCCATATCTTAAGTTTCAAATCTGGAACAGATTTACAAAATCGACTTTTATGATAAGCTTTTTTACTTAAATATCTATAACAACGTCCTGGTCTTCGTGCCATTTAAGGGGTTATTAAAATAAAAATATTTTCGTTATTTTTAACTAATAAAAAATAAAATAATAATTTTAAAAGTTTAAGAGACTATTGAATATTTTGATTTTTTTTTATATTTAAACTTATGTAATTAATAACACTATTATTAATAGAGGTTTTACAAAATTAACAAAATTATTCATAAAATTATATTTGTTTGCTAATTTTTTTAAAAATATTTTTAAAAATTATAAAAAAAATTTATAAATTTTACTTAAAATCGATGTAAATTATTTTCATAAAAATTATGCTACATTTAAAATTTATGAAATTCTATTTTAAATACTATAGAACTGATAATTTAAAACAAAATAATATGAAAATAATTTTTTAAACCTAAAGTTTTTAAAATAAATTTTTTTAGTAATTTTTTTAAAAATAATGTTGATATAATTTAATATCTATAAACAATTTTTTTGTATAAATTTAAATATTCTTCATATTTTATTTTGTTTTTAGATATTAAAATTTACAATTACGTAATCATAATTAACATCTCATTTAAAAAACAGTCGTATTTCTAAAGGAATTTATCATTTTTATATTTTTGAACTAATCTTATAATTATTAATACTTATAATAAAGCCTAATCCATCATCATTATATATTTCATAATTTTAAATTTAAGGGCATCAACTAAAATTCGAAGACTACTTTTACTAAAACATTCAAAACCTTTATCTTTTAATATTTTACATATAATAACACTTAATTGATAAGATGGTTCACAACAAACATATTTACCAGAAATTTTGATCATAACAGGATCAATTTCATCTCTACTGACTGGTAATCGTTCAATTTCAACATTCTGTACAGCATTTTTCATTACAAGAGCACAATTTACGTAATAAGGACCTGCATTGTAAACCAGACAATTTTCCCAAATTAAATCTAAATCCTTTTTAAAATCAGAATATGAATTATACACTGTTTTTTGCACTGTTGAAAGATCCATTGGATTTTTTATTACTAAATGATAATCTGGTGCTTCTTTTTTTGTCACTTTGTAAAGAAATACATGTGATTGTGGATACGATTTCAGAATATTTAGAGTTTGGTTTATCTTTTTAGGAAGTATATAGTGTTTATTGACATACTTTTTTAAAAATGAAGGAGATATAAAATTGTATAAATGTATGTTAAATCTTTTTACCATGAAAATAGGGTCCATCGATAGTAAAAAAAACAAATAAAGTATATAATACTGTCAAGAGATTTTAAAATCATTCTAATTTTAATTTGTATTAATTTTTTAATTATAAAAAAATATTAAAAATCTTTAAATTTAAAGTAATATTTTTTTAAAATCTTAAATAAATTTTGTAATATAAAATTAACAAAATTTAAAATTTGACATATTTTAGTGAATTTATTTTATTAAAATTTTTATTAATTAAAAATATTCTAACACATAATATAAATCATAGCAAAAATATAAATTTTGCTATATAAAAGTAAAACCTCAAATAATAAATCTTTAATAATTATATTAAATATTTTATAATTTTATATATTTATTTGTCATTATCGAAAGGAGAAATGTTAAATCTTTGTTTTATTTTAATACGATATTTTGAATAAACATCTTCTGGGCTAAATTTTGCTGGATGTGCTGATTCTCCTTCTTTAAGTGTATATTGTCTTTTACCATTTATAAGATTATAATACATAAAAAGGGTTAGAGAAAAATCTTAAATATAATTTTTTATTTAAAAAATTTTGCAATTAAAATAATTGAATTTTTAAATCAAATTGGATATTAACTTTATAAAAGTAAATAAAAAACAAATTCTAAGAAATTAGAAGATAAATTTTATTTTTTATAGTAATTTTTACTTTGTATGTATCGAAAAAATTTAAATTTTATTATAAATTATTTTTATAAATTAGATATTTAAATTTAGTTAAAATATTTAATTTATTGCTTTTTTTAAAAAATATAAATTTAACAATTTTGTTATTAAAATTTTTTTTACAAAGAATTTAAAAATAAAATAAAAATTTTCAAATTAAATATAGTTTATTTGGTTTTGTGTAATTATTATTTATTGTTTTATTGTATTTCTATTTTAGAGTGTATTAAATGTAGTTTTTTTTAAATTCTTATTTTTATTTTCTCAATACTTTTTTGCTTTGTTTTGATATTAAGTTTGTCATCCCAATAATATTAATTTCTAAAGATTTACTGTTTATTAACTTCTCTATTTATTTTTCATTTATTCTTTCTATTTGTTCATTTCACTTATATCCTTATATTCAATATAGAAATATAAAATTTAAATTCTTCTTAATGTGATGGATTGTATGTTTCTTTATAGATTGGGTTAAATTACCAGTTCTAAGATAGAATTTCAAATATTTATAATTTTAAGTTATAATATTTTTTATTTTATTTAAATAATATTTTCAAATTATATTTTTGATATTAATTGTTGAAGTAGGAATAACCAGTTTCGATAACTTACAAGCTGTAGAAACAAAAAAAAGCATAAATATGATCTGCTTGTCAACAATTGTAGAGCAATGCATGGATATAAAACAAAAATTATACCATATGTTATGACATGAGAGGGAATAATAACAACTTTCCACAAATAATATATCAATGTGCTAAATATATACAGCCGAACACGGGCATATTTACAAGACAGAGTGCTTAAGATGACCCTAGAGAGTCTCTCTATGGAAGCCCTAAGAGGCAAGTATATTACGGAAGGTGAACATGAGGTTAATGAGATAGAAAATTTGGAATCACATACATGCAAAAGTCCCCCTATATCTACTTGTGATAACATAAATTATTGAAAAACACTATACCTTAAAAAAATATTTTCTTTCAAATTATCTTTTTTACAATATTTATGAAATAAAAATTATTTTTTAACATATTTTGACTTATGAATATTTCTTTTTGGTTAAATTTAATAATTAATATTTATTTTAATATAATTTTTAATTTTTTTCATAATTGTTATTAAAATAACTAAATTTAAAAACAATTAAAATCATCAATTTATTTAAATAAAGGTTAAAAATTAATATTTTATATTAAAAATAATTTTATTGTTTTTCATTTAAAAATTAATTAAAAAAATATTTTTACAAAAATTTATTGATTTAAAATCATTTCAATCTAAAAAATTTCGTGTAACAAATTATTTGTTTTTTGTTATTGTTGTATACTTAAAATGGCAGTTAATTTGATCACAAAAAACTATAAATGTGTAAAATTTTACTCCTTACCAATGATTTGTCTAACTATGTTTTTCTTCATCTTATTATTTAAAACATTGACTGTAAATGTATATACTTTTGAATATCCTAGCTTATTAAACACTGAGAATACTGAAATTGAAAGAAATAACAATGATTATGTTTATATATTAAAATATTCACCAGAACCTTATGAATTTGATTTAAAAAGCCAAAGTTCTTCTGTTATTGATATGAGCAAGCAAAATACTGAACCGATTGATGAAATTGAAAAAGAATACGATGAACTTTTGCACAGCACTTTAGAAGGAAATTATAAAAATAAAACAATTTATAAACCTATTGAAATATCTAATAATTTTGATCAATTTTATGATGTTGAATCTATTGAAATATCTAATAATTTTAATCAACTATTTGATGTTGAACCTGTCAAAAATGTAAATTATTCTGTACAAGATATTAACTATGATTATGATATTGACACAAATAGCATAAACAGTACATTTAAATCTATTTCTAATAATACGATTATTCAAAAAAATAATTATGAAAATATTGATAGTTATAATAAATTAACAGATGCAAATTTTTTAAACAATACTGTTCTTAATAATGAAATTTACTTAAATAATAAAAAGATAAATAATGATAATTTTAATATTAATAAAACTTTTTCTGATGATAAAATTCGTGCTGCAATAACTTTTGATAATGGTTTAGAATATAATAAATTAGAAAATTTAAATAATGATTTATTATCTAAATTACAAAAACCAGAAAAAATTTTAGCTGAGAATTCAACTCATTTAAGTAATAACGTAATCAGAAATGATATTATAATACAAAAAAATATTAATGATCATATTTGTCCAAAAATATTTGAAAATTTGTCTAAATTTAACAATAAAAAAGACAATTTAAAACTAATAAACAATAAAGATAAAAATGATAATAAAAATTTTAGAAGGAATAATAATGTGAACAAAATATCTACGATATCTCAGAATTTAAATAACAATAAAGATAAAAATGATAATAAAAATTTAAGAAGGAATAATTATGTGAACAAAATATCTACGATATCTCAGAATTTAAATAACAATAAAGATAAAAATGATAATAAAAATTTAAGAAGGAATAATTATGTGAACAAAATATCTACGATATCTCAGAATCTAATAAATAATAAAATTGAAAATGATAATATAAATAAAAATTACATAATAAAAAATACCTTAGCTTATGTAAATAATAATTCATCGA
>KE647314.1:15283-55218 GCA_000447185.1 Vairimorpha apis BRL 01 | reverse complement strand
TGGAATAAAAGATTTTATAGAATATACTTCTCCGGAATTTTTAAAGAAAAATGAGCACACAATATATTCAGATATTTGGAGTATTGGAATAATATTCTATTTTTTATTAATTGGATATACTCCTTTTTTTACAGGATCTTATGATACTACAAGAAGTGGAATTTTAGATTTAAACGTAACATTTCCAAATTATATAGATAAAGAAACAAAAAATTTAATTAGTAAATGTTTAGCTAAAAATCCTAAACACAGATTAAGTTTTAAAGAAATTAAAAACCATACAGTTTTTAAAAAATAGATTGGGAAAAGATGGCTAATAAAAATGTAGAACCACCATTTTTTTTGATGAAATTTCAAAGTATAAAGATGCTTATCCTGCAGATTTAGATAAATTATATACTACTGATTATTATAAAAATCAAAAAAGATGGATATGGTAAAGTTTTTAGATATTTTGGAACTGTTGATGTACAAAATCCATATGTAAAATAAAAGAAATTTTTGTTTGTATAATGAATAGAAATATTAAATTTTAAAATAATTTTTTTAATAAATCTGCACTTAAAATTCCTTTAAGTACAGTAAATCAACCTTTGTATCATTTTTTTATTGTTAATTTTGTATTTAATGTATAAAAATAAGTATAAAAACATATATAAAAATATTATTTGGTAACTCAAGCTAATTTGAATCAATAAAAAGTAAAATTATTATTTATAATTTTATATAATTTGTTTTGTAATTATACTATCACCATTTTCATTCCTTTTAATTCTAAAATAACAATCTATACCTTCTCTGCACATAATATTTAAAAAATCTTCGTCATGTGTAATAATAACAAGTTGAAGTTGTTGATTTTTTTTTATAATTTCTATAAGTGTATAAGCTAAACTTTCAATATTTTCTTTATCAAGATTAGTGGTTGGTTCATCTAAAGTTAAAATATTAAAATTAATACAAAATACATGAGCTAGAGCAAGTCTTAACAAAATACTTCCAATCATTTTTTGTCCAGCACTGCATCGATTTCTCATATCTAATTCTATACCTTGTTTAATAACAACAAGTTTATAACTATATGATTTACTACCATTTTCATTAATTTTAAGTTTAAATGTGTCTATATCATTTCCTTTATAACAATTTCCCCATAATTCTGTTAAAAATAAATTTATTTCTTCTATTTTATTGTAATGATAATCAATTATACTCTTATCTAAAATTTTAATACATTTATCTAAATCTCTAATGGTAATTTCTAAGATTATATGCTCGATAAATTTTTTATTGTAATTTTGTATGACATCGTCATATTCGTTTTTTAATTCTAACTCATAATTTTCTTTATTTTTATTTAGTTGTTTTATTTCACCAAATAACATATTTTTATTTTTTAATAATAAATTCATTTTTTCAGTAACACTGTCTATTTTTGAATTTATTATCATACTATATTCTTTAATTATATCATTTTCGTTATTAGATTTTTATTAATGATTTAATAGAGTTTTCAAAATTTAAAATTTCATTTTTTATATTATTGTATTTTTTAATGTTTTTTATAATGTTCTGTATGTTCATATAGACTATTATGTATATCTTTCATGTATATATGTTCTTCTTTTTAAATTATTTTAAATTATCTCTATTAATCTGATTATTATTAATTAAATTTTTGAATTATTCTTCATCAAAATTGACTTTCATTCTGGATAATTCATCTATTTTATTAGATATTATTATACAATGTTTTTTTAAAGAGTCTAATTTATTATTTTTTTCTATAAATTCAGCTAATTTAAAATCAACTTCTGTTTGTTTTTTTAATAAAATATCTCTAAAATTTTTAATTTTTTCTGTTTTTTTAGATATTTCAATTTGCATGTTTTCTATATTTATATTTAAATCTTCATTTGTTTTTTTAAATTTCCCTAGTATTAATTTTATCTTTTTTTCTAAAATTCTTTATAATTTTGAAAATTTTTATATCATTAAATATTTTATCAGGATCTACTTTTTCCATATCTTTTATATTTAAATCTTTTAATTCGTTAAATAATAATAAATTACATTTAACACATTCAATTTCTTCTTCTAATCCTATTATTAGCATTTCTTCATTAACTTTCAAATTTTCATAGTATTCTAAAACCTGTCTATAAAAATCATTTAATTCTGAAAAAATATCTCTTGATTTATATTTATCAAAATTATTGAAAATGTTTTTATATTTTATAAATTTACTATCTGATAAATTATAAAATAAATCAAAAATATTTTTAATTTCTTCAAAAATTTTCATATTTTGTTCATGTGTTTTTAGAAAATTTTCACTTTTTTTGTCATGTAATTTATAAATTTCTTCTTTAAAAATTTTTAAATTATATATTTCACTTTTACATAAAATACATTTTTTATTTTTATACTCATTTCTAAAAGTTTATTACATATTTCTTCATTTAAATATATGTCATAATTATTAAATTCTTTTGTTAAATAAATGTCATGGTTAAATAAAATTTCTTTTTTTTAATCATGTCAAAATAAATACTTATTTTATTTTTAATTTCACTGTAAATTTTTAGATTTTTTTTATGTTTTACATTAATAAATTATTATCATTAAATAATTTTAATTCATCTTTTTCATTTAAATTTTTAATTTTTTAATATATCATTTTTCCTATTCTTTTTTTCTTCATTAAGAATAAAATCTTTATTAAATTTCATACATACATCGTATTTTTTTTCTAAATCAACAATTTTATTATTAATATCATTCATACTTAATTTAATATCATCACTATATAATATTTCTGGATTTGTTAAAAAAATATTTTCATATTTCGTTATTATTTTACTATTTTCATCAAATTCATTTTTTAATTTTTCAAAATTTTTTCTTAAATTTTCTAAAATATTATTTTTCTTCCTTAATTCTATTTCGTATTTAGAAAAAAAATTATCAAAAACTTCTTTATAATTGAGATTGTTCATATTTATATCTTTTAATTTAAGTTTATTTTGAAAATTTATTTGTTGTTCATTGATCCAACATTTTATTTTTTTATTTCTAATTCTAAATCAGCTATAAAAGATACTAAATTATTTTTTTATTTATTAAATCAGTTTTTTCTTTTATAAAAATTTCATTCTTATGTTTATTTTCATTTATTTCTTTAATTTGAATATTTTCATCAGATATTATTTTTTCTAACGTTGTAATTTCTTTTTTTAAATAATTTAAATCTTGTTTTTCAAGTAATTCATTGCATTCATTTTCAGTAAATTTTATTTCTTTTAATATTTTAATTTTAGAAATTTCATCCTTTTTATTTTTATAATTGACATTTTTTTACATTCCAAATGTAAATTTTCTAAAATTTTCTTCAATTCATTATGATTTCTTTCCATATGTGACATTTTAGCTTTTTTATGATGTAAATCTTCAATACAAGATGTTAATTTCTTTTCTATATTAAATTTTTTTTCTTTTTGTTTAATCAAAAAACCAAGTTCTGTTTGTGTAATTTTTAATTTTGATAAAATATCTTTTTTACATGTTTTTAGATCTAATAATTGTTTTGTATATTGAGCAGACGAAAAAATATCATCAAATATTTTTTATTAACTGATGGTTCACTTAAACACCACATTGATTCATCCTGATGACAAAAAATTACATTATTAAGTATACTTATATTTAAATCAAAAATTTTATTTAAATCGGATTTATTTAAACTTTTTCTAACTTATTATCATTTACAAAAATGTTTAATTCAATAGTTTTATTTTCAGTTTTATTTTTTTCAAGCTACTTTGTAAAATTTTCTGTATTGTAATATTTCTATTATGCATATCTACTATAGAGAGTTTAATCTCTGCTTTAACTTCTGCATCATTTGCTAAATTATTATCGTAAATAAATGCTCCACCTTTTGTGTTTGGAGGCAAAATATTCGTAGTAGCATATTTTAAACTTTCTATAATTGTTGTTTTTCCTGTTCCATTCTGACCTACAATTAAAGTCAAAGGATTTTGAAATTCAATTGATTGGAATTTTTTAGGATTATAAGATCTTATTCCTTTTATATGAAGTTTATCTAAAATCGTCATAAATATAGGGTTTTTCTCTTTAAAAATAACTTAAAAACATTTTTGTATTTTAAAAAATAGACATTACATATTTTACAAGTGATCTAAAATTTGAATTTAAAAATCAAATAACAAAAATTATTAAAATATAACATAAAAATTTTATATTTTTTTAACGAAATAAACAAAACAAAAAATTTGTAAATTTTTTTTATGTAATATACCTGTAAAAATGTTATTAAGTTTTAGTTTAATCGTTAAAAAATTTAATAATCTTAAAATCCTACTAAAAAATAAATATTTTTAATTTTGATTAATTATATATATTCAATAATAAAAAAAATATTAATATTTTTAAGTGTTTGGTTAATTCTTGTATTTTTTATATAAAATTTTTACATATAAAATAAAATCAATTAAAGCTTTTTTTTATTTATTTAAAAATATGAGCATATTTAATTTAAATATAAAAGCTTTTTATTCTTCAAATTATAGATAAGAATCAGTTTTTTTATTTTATAAATAAAAATCTTTATATATAAATAGAATATAATTTTAGTTTACTTTCAATAAAAATATCACTAAAGTTAGCTTATCTTGTCAAATTAATTTATCAGTATACAATGATTTTATATTAATTAATATATTACCACAATTAGATATAGGGCTATTATGGCACATTAAGTTCCTCAAATTCTTTATCATCAACCGAATAATATCTTTGTAATGTATTCGATTCTTCTGTTTTTGATAGAAAGATTTTCTAGGGTCATTTTAAGAACTCTGACTTAAACTTATGCTTGTGTGTTGTTTTTCATATTTAATTCCTTTTTTAAATAAAAAAGTGTATTCAATTGAAAAACAAAGAATAGGTATAATTAAAATAAATTAATTTATTATAAATTCCAAACTATAGGCTTTTTACAATGTGATATTAAATATTTATTTGCTTTAGAAAAATGTTTACAATTAAAAAAATATTTTGCACTAAATGGGCTTGGATGTGCAGATTCTAAAACTAAATGGCGATTACAATCAATCAAAATTGCCTTAGATTTAGCATATCTACCCCATAACATAAACACAACATTATTGCATTTTAAGTTGATCTTTTCAATAATAGATTTTGTAAAAAATTGCCAACCATAATTGCTATGTGAACCAGGCTTATTTTTTTCAACTGTCAAAACATCATTAATTAATAATACACCTTGCATTGCCCACTTTTCAAGATTACCATGTGTTGGAATTTTAAATCCAATTATATCATCTTTCAACTCTTTAAATATATTTTTCAAACTAGGTGGTATTTTTTTATTTTTAGGAACAGAAAATGATAAACCAGTGGCCTGTCCTTCACCATGATATGGATCTTGACCTATTATAACAATTTTAGTACTTTCTATTGGAAAATAATTTAAAAAAGCAAAAACATTTTTAGTTTCTGGGAAAAAAGGACTTGAATGGAGTAATTTTTTTAAATTTAAAAAATAATTTTTTGAAAATTCATCTTTTAAAATTTCTCTCCATTTTTCGCATATTAACAATTCAATTAAACATATCTCGCATTTACAATTATTTGTAATTAAATTAAAATCACACAATTTCTTTGTTTCATTTAAAACTGTTACCATTGTGGGTATAATTTTTTTAATAATATATTAATTAAATCTTTATTTTTTTAAACATATTATATTATATACATTTGCTTTTAAATTTATGTTTAAAAAAGTTATATTGTAGATATAATATGTTAAAATATCATATTTATTAAATTTTTATTTTTTTGACATTTAACATTAGATTATCTGCATTTATCTCTATATTTTTATTGTAAGTATTTATAATATTAATGATTAATATTTTTGAAAATTAATTTGCCGAAAGTCGCTAACATAATAATTATTACAAAAAAATTTATTATTTATTAATGAGAAAAAACATACTTAATATACTATTTTTGTTACATAACATTAACGTATTTTTTCAAAAATAATATTTTGTAAAATTATAATAAAATTAAAAACGCATGTTATCAATGTATTTTAAATTCTTTGATTATACATTATTATTTTTAAAAATTGTACTTTTGTACATTTTATGATTAAAAGAAATACGTGAAATTTAAATTTTTAAATATTATTTTTCCTTTAATAATCAGTTTTTAAATGATTTAAGAATAAATTATTATTATAGCTTTTGTGTTTTCAAAAAAATAAAGATTTTAAAATTTTGTCAAATTAATTACTTGATATTGTTTTAACATATAAACTAAATATAGTATAAATAAATTTGCATTACACTAGATAAGATACTAAATTTAAAAATATATGTGCTTATAATTTTATAATAATTTTCATTAGCGAAATTGCATTTTTATGAAACAAATTAACTTTTTGAATTTTTAAAATAACGTTAGACTTAAAAATTTTAATTAACAAAAATTAAAACTTGATTATTACAAACTTTTCTTAAATAAAAAAATTATAAAATGTTTGTTGCTTAAAAATAATAAATTTAATCATTTCAGTTAAATTTAATTTATTTAAGGTATATTATTGAAAATTTAAATTTGATAAATATATCAACATGCTTAAAAAGTCAAAAAAACAAATTTAATTTTTTTTGTAATTTTATATTGTGATTAATTTAATTTTTTAATGTTATTTGTTTAATAATTATGACGTTTATAATGCAAACATAATTAAATATGTTTTTAAATAACTGTAAATATGTATATTTTATGATACTATAAAAAAATATTTTTTCTAAATAAGATAATTTTTTTAATAATTATTATGTATATGTAAATTTCACATAAATATAATAACCACTATAAAATTTAGAAGTATTCTTTTTGCTAAAATAAAAAATATATATCATTTAAAAGGTTGAATTTAATTCTAATTATATTTGTAAAATAAATATAATTATAACAAATATAGGTTTTTTGCCATATCGTTTTACAAAAAAAGTTGAAATTCATAAAAAAAATTCTTTTTTTTAAATAAATTTTTTACATTTTAATTTTTAAGTGATTTAAATTTATCAAATATTTAAATTCAGATCATTTCTGATATTATGAGAATTTTTAAATATATTTTTTTAGAAAATAAATTTATGCGTTAATTAATTATGTTATTAAGTAAAAAATTTGATTAATATTTATAAATATCATAAAATTATTTAGTTTATAAATTAAAAATAATTATCATTTTTTGATATAAAAAAAATAAATCTAAATTTAAGCAATGAAAAAAGCGGTAAACATAAAAATATTTCTTACATTAATTTATTTTTTATTAACAATGGTATTGACATTATTTGAATTGTATAAAGATATGAAAATTATCGATAAACAAATTCCATCTTCATTGTATTTTATAAAATTAATGATATCTTTGCCATTAAACATATATTTGATTTACTTGATTCAAAAAGCGCTTGACAAATATTCGATTTCTATTGTCTATGATTTTATATTGGTTTTTTTATAATAATGTATTTTTTATTAGGTTTTTTTTCTTGCCAAACAGCGATTATATACAAAAAAGTCGAATATGGACTTTAGATATTTTTTGTGATGGTAAAATGAAGGCTAAAGGTTTAGAAGGTTTTCAATCATTATCTTACATGTATAGCGAATGGATAAGTACACTATGTTGTGTATTATACGAATTATGGGGATCTTTAGTTATAGGATATGGATTTTATACATTTGCAAATTTTTGCTGTACAATTACAGAATTAAGAACTATTTTACCATATTTATCAATAATTACAGCATCAACATTAATATTGAGTTCAATATTGTTGTGTTTTGAAAATTGGATTAGAAATAATGTTGGTAACAGTAATTTAGATTCTATTTTTTTATTTTTTTGGGATTTATTTCTTTAATAGTTTTAGCAATCAAAAGAATTATGTTTTACAAAAAAATATTTTTTGTAAAAAAAAATATGTTAGAATATAATCACAATTCTATTAAAAATATTTCTGCAAAAAACAATTATCAAATAGAAGAAATAAAATTACAACCAAAAGAAAATATAATTCTAAATCTTTTAAAATCAAAATTATTACAATCAATGTGTTTGTCAGCGATATTCTATTCTTTAAATTCTGGAATAGTTGATATGTCATTTAAAAATTCTCTCGCAGTCGGATGTAAAATTTATAATTTATCATCTGATAAATACTCTAAAGTTTTTTTAATATTTTCATTTTTTTATCCGGAATAATAATATTAATATACAATCTAGTTGCTAGAAATTGGTTAATAACAAGATCATGGTTTTTTATCAGTATTATACCTCCTATAATATCCTTATTTTTTGTAATTGCCATAACAAGTTTTAATTTTTTTACTTGTTATTTTGGCTTATCTCAAAACTTAAAATATTTGATTACATATGAAAATTGGATAGCTTCTATAGGTATTTCTTGCATTAAAATAGCAAAATATATGATGTATGACGTATCAAAAGAAATGTTGACTATGAAAATACCACATAAATATAGATTCAGATATAAAAGTTTGTATGATGGAATTTGTCTTAAGCTAGGAAAAAGCTTGGTTTCTTTATATAATATAATTTTTACTTTAATCGGAATTAATGATATAAGAAATATTTCTTTTATAACAATGTTATTGTATATTATTTTCAATGGTTTATGGATAAAATCAATTATTTATCTTAATAAAAAATATAAATGTTCATTTAATGATGAAATTGATGTAGATATTGAATAATTTACAATTTGAAAAATACTTTTTATATAATTTATTTAAAAACAATTAAAATAATAATTTTATTGAAAAAAAATTGTTATGTTTAAAATATATAAAAATGTAAATTTAAAGCTAAGTTTTTTTTCATATTATTTATGCTAAATTTGTCTTTAAGTAAAATATTCTACTATCTGTCTTCTTCTGCTACCTTGTATCTGTTTGTAAATTACATTTGAATACTTAAAGAGTTTTATAAGAGTTATATATTATATTACGTTTGGATATTTGATCCGTGATTTTAAAGTTTTTTATAAAAATAAATTAAAGATTAATATAATATAATATAATATATAATACAAAACAACGTAAGAAATTAATAATATTAAAAGTTAAACTCATTTTTTTAATTTGTTATAAAAAATTATTTTTATATATTTTTTTTACTAACAACGACGTTAAATAAAATTATAAAAATTTACATATAAATTTTAAATTATGTTTCTTTAGACTTCTCTATCGCTATATTAATGTAAAGATAAATTTAATTTTACATAAAGAATTTAAGATCATTAAATGTAACTAACAAACTAATTTTGAAATTAAATCTTTAAAAATTTATTTTTATAAATAATTAAATATGTATCTAATATATATATTATTTTGTAAAAATTTAAGACAATTTTTTAGAATTTATATATTTTAGATAAAAAATAATTAACCTTATAAATAACTATAAATTTTTTTATTATTGAGATTATATTTAAAAACTTATTTTTTTGAAATATATAAAAATTTAAGATTTACAATTTTATAATATATGCTATTTTAAAATATTTAAAGTATTTATATAACCAATTTAATTTTTTTTTCATAAAAAAGGAAATATACATAATATTAGCATGTTTATAAATTACTTGGATAATTTAAAATTAATATTTAATTAGGTTAAAACAAAATTTTAACAAAAATCATATTATTAATATTTCAATATTTGTATAAAATATAAATAAAATATTTATGTTTTAATATATGTTTATGTGAAATAAATTTAACTAGAAATTTTAATATAATACATTATTTTGATATTTACTATTATTTAAGATATTATATTATATAAAAGTAATTATTTTTAAAAAAATATTTATACATTATATGACAAAATCTATTATATATCAATTCAAAATGATTTATTTATAATTTGTTTTTAAAATTGAATTTTCATAAAAGGATCGTATATTATAAATTCAAAAATAATTTAAAATTTAAAAAATTTTAACAATGTATTTTTAAACAAAACTTTTTTGCTGTAATTTGAATTGTTAAAAATTTATTGTTCACAAAAAAATTAACAATATTTTGTTTTAATAAATGCATTAACTCTAATGAATTTTTATATAATATAATATTATTTAAATTTTAATTATAAATAATATTAAATTTAAAAAAAATGTTTTAAACTATCTAAATGATTGAGTTTTAACATATTGTTTGTAATAAATTGTTACATTGTAAAACATAGAAATGAAAAAATAAATAATAATATATTTTAAAACATTGTAGAAAAATTTTTTTTGCTTTTTAAAATTTAAATAAATATAATAAGTTTAAAATACAAATTATCTAAAAAATTTAAGCATAACAATTTTATATACATCTTTTATTAAAAATATTAATTTAAAATAATAAGTTTGTCACAATTCTATTCACAATATAAATGTAATTTTTTGAATATTTTTTGTAATAATTTAATTTAGATCAACAAATTCTTAAATAAAAAATTTTCAAATAAAATTATTTGTTTTTTATAAAAAAAACATTTTTTAATGAATATATATTATTATTTTTATTATTTATTTTATATATTTTTCAAACAAAATTATTTGTTTTTTATATTAAAAATTTTTGTTCTTTAATGCATATTATCAACTATAAAAATGTTTTTATTTTAATTACACACAGAAATTATAAACAATAAAGATTCATTATAAAATGAGAATTATATTTTCATTTAAATGAAAAAGTGTTATTTTAAAAGAAAATATTTTTCAAATTAAATAAATTTATATTTTTTTACATAAAATAGTAATAAACGTGTTTATTTAATTGTAATTATTTAAAATTAAATTATGTAAGTGTTAAAATTATTTGATTTAAATGCAATAATTTTTGATTTTCGAAAAAATGCTATTAATTAAATCATATAATTTAAACTAAATTTTATTAAAAAAAAGTTATAAATTGTATATTTTTTTTCAAAGAAATTGCTCTTTTTTTAAATTGTATATTTAAAATTTGATATTTTGTAAATTTTAAAAAAATTTTCATTTGTTTTAAATAAAAAATTTATCAAATTTTAAATGTGATGCTATAATATTTTTTATTATGTATTAAAAAGGTTAAATTATTTAAAATTTAGTTAAAATAAATAATAAATTAGATCAAAATTAAATTTGAAAGTCAAATATTTTCATTTAAGAAGCAATATATACAAGATATAAATTTAACAACAAAACTTTATTAATTTTTTAAGATAATATAAAATTGTGATTAATTTTTAATGTAAAAAATACATTAAATAAACTTAAAAAAAAAAATACCCTTTATATGTCTAATATAAACAACATAGGTATAATAGGTATCGAATATCAACTTCCTTTATATAAACTTGATGAGTCGGATATAGCTAAAAATATAGGTTGGGAAGTTGATAAAATCAAAATAGGTTTAGATATGCAGGAGATTGGAGCACCTGGGTATTCTGAAGATGTTGTTAGTTTAGCATTATCTGCATTATATAAATTAATTATTAAATTTAAAATTGACACAAAAGATATCGGTAAGATTGAAGTAGGAACAGAAAGTAGTTTTGATAATGCTAAATCAATTAAAACGTACTTGTTACAACTTTTTTCTGAAAATAAAAATATTAGTGGATGTGATTCAATAAATGCTTGTTATGGTGGAACGAATGCCGTATTAAATACAATTGCTTGGATGGAAAGTTCGTTTTGCAAATCCAAGTATGCTATTGTGATATGCACAGATATATCTGTCTATAATGACGGACCTGCAATTCCTACATCTGGAGCAGGAGCAGTGGCTATTTTAATTGGAAAAAATCCCGTATATAAAATTCTTCCAGAAACACTATTTCACTATAGTAGCAACGAAGGTGATTTTTTGAAGCCTAAATCTCAATTTTTTCCATACATTGAAGGTAAAAAGTCTGTAGAAATTTATAAACAAGCTTTTCAAAATAATTATGAAAATTTTATTTCTAAATTTGGTAAAGATTTTTATGATTATATTGTCTTTCATTCACCTTATCCAAAGCTAATAACAAAAATATGCAATGAATATGAAATATCGTCAGAAAAATTTAAATATTCTCTTTTAGTTTCAAGATACAATGGAAACACGTATACAGCATCTGTATATTTTAGTTTAATTTCACTTATATATAATAAACAAGTTAAAGTTGATGAAAAAATTTGTTTATTCAGTTTTGGTTCTGGATGTGTTTCTTCAATATTTATTTTACAAAAAATGCGAGACGGATGTGAAATCGATGATCTTGAAAAAAGATTGGAAAAAAGAATTAAAATTGATTTTAAAACGTATAAAGATATTATTAAAAATATGGAAATGTATAATGTTACGTTAAAAAAGGAAAATGTAGATGGATATTATATATCAGGTGAGAATTCATTTTTTAGAACTTATAATTTAAATAAATGAATTTTAAAGTGTTAAATTATTTTTTTAATATAAAAATTTTTTTTATTTAATTACGCATTCACATAAATCTATATCATTCATTCAATTTATTAATTTTTTATATTCATTTTGTAAAATTGATTATTTGTATTGGTAAAATAATTTTAGTAAAAAATGAAAAATAAATTTTTTAAATATAAAATATATTAATTATAAACATAACTATACTAAAATAAATTTTTGATCTTAAAATATTTTACTACCAATCTAAGTTTAAAATGTTTTATGTGTTTTAAATTGTAACAATTTTTTAAATTTTTAAATTTTTAAATTTCTTTATAGTAATTATAAATTATAATATTTAAATTTTTTTTATTACTAAAAAAAATTTATTATGATATAAAGCATAATATCAACGATATTGTTATTTTTATTATTAATAATTCAGTTTTTTTATACATTAGTC
This sequence comes from Vairimorpha apis BRL 01, assembly GCA_000447185.1. Classification (NCBI taxonomy): domain Eukaryota; kingdom Fungi; phylum Microsporidia; family Nosematidae; genus Vairimorpha; species Vairimorpha apis. The sequence continues at coordinate 42,206 of KE647314.1, read as the reverse complement.
ATATTTTTTATTTTATACATAAAAAAATTTACCGATGTATATCAAATTTATCATCATAAATTAGTTAAAATTTATTTTATATAATTGATATTTATAAACTATTTATTAAGTGCTTAAAAAAATTATAACTTTAAAATTATTTTGATTCACATTTCAAATGAATATATTATAATTTATATTTAACCAAACTTATTCAAAATTTGAGGTTTATATTACAAAAAATAAAACCTCTTATCTAAATACTTAAAATGTTATTAATTAAATAGAAAACTATTTAAAAAAAAAAATTAAGTTTTACAGTAATAAAAAATAATTTCAATTTAATTTTTTAATTAGTTGTATTTAAAATAAAATTTTATAAATTTAAATTTACATTTAAATGGTTTTTTTTAATGTTATACAATTTCATTTTTATTTTTGTTTACACATATAATAGTTTTTATAAAATTCAGTAAATATTATATTGATGTTAATTTTTGATCATTTTTGAAATTTCATTTTTTTTTAAAAATGTTTTTAAAAAAGCAATAATATTTAATAGTTTATGAATTATTACTTTAAAAAAAATTTTAGAAAACAGTTGTAATTTAAATAGAATCTAACTAAAAAGTAGAATATTTACTTTAATATGAATAAATTATTCTTAAAAAAATCTTTTGCATTTTGTTACTTAAATATTTAATATATTTGTTTTTTAAAATAACGTTGATTTAAATTTTTAATTTTTGAATTATATTATTATATGATTTATTTGAATAAAAATATCTTAATTGTCAAAAATTTTTGCTTACCCACAAATAATGATATCGTCTCAACTTAAAAGAAAAAAATTAAAATTTTATGGACCTTCGACAGATTTAGAAATAGAAAGTTTACTCGATTTAATAGATTTTGTACAACCATCCAAATATACATCACAATCTTCAATTCATTTTGATAGATTGAGGTTAACAAAGCAGCAAGAATTTAAATTTAATAAAAAATTTAGAATGTGGTTAAAATCATTGGTATTGTACAATACTCATATAAATTATAAATTTTTACTAGATTTTTTAATTCGTAAATATTATATAAATGTTTATAATCAAGAAGAATTAATATTTTTAACTCTAGTAAATAAAGAATATTATACAAATAATTTGGAAATTTTTCCTTTTTTAAATCAATGCCGTGTTTTTAACAGTAGTTTTATTGTTGACTGTTGCTATAAAAATTATAAATTCTTAGATTTAATATTTGATTATTTAAATTATATAGATTATTTTGTTGATGAACTTCTTGTCAAATATCATTTAAAATATAAATTTTGTAATAGTCAATTAGAAACAATTAAAAATAAAAATTTACAAATATATAATCTAATAATGGACACTGAAAAAAAATTTAATAATGATATTTATAATAAAAAACATGAGATTAAAATATTAAAAAATATCGATAGTTTATTTGAAATTTATAAAAATAAAAAAGGAAGAGATTTGTTTAGTAATTATAATAAATTAATAGAATATATAAAATATTTAAAATTTAAAAATTTAGAAGACGTTGTTATAACCAAAGATGAATTAAATGTTTTGAATGCCGTTATTTACAACCATGAAATAATCATAAATGATTTGGAGTCAGTTCAAAATTTACTTTTTTCTTTAGATTATAAATATGATATTTTTAAAACTTTATATACGAAATTTAGAAACATAATATTTTATGATTCAAAGATTTATGATTTTTATGATAAGGAGTCAATTCTACAGATTATTGATGAAAATAATTTTAAAGATGTAAAACTTCAAGATAAAGATATATTAAAAAAATGTTTGTGTTTTAGTAATTTTGATCCTGATATATTTAGAGATGTTATATTAGAAAAAAATTTAATTTTTGAAGATAAAATAGCTGAAAAAAACTATAAAACATTTTATTTACAAAGAAATTATTTAAATGAAAAATATACATCATTAAAAGAATTTAAAATTAATCCTGAAGTAATTAATTATGAAGTAATCTTAGAAAATTATGATAAAACTCTTAGACCAGAAATTAAAGATGAAAAATTAATATATTTTTTATGCAATAAAATTGGTTATAATGAAATACTTGATAAATATGATTTAAAAGAAATAAAATTGTTAAGTGAACATAATTTGAAAGTTCTTGAATATTGTTTAAATAAATATGAATTAACACACATTTTTGATCTATTAGTTATATATTATAAAGAATTAATTTTTTTAATCAAAATCATCAATTTAAGAAACTTAAAGTGTTTATAAAAGAATTAACAAAAGATAAAGAATCTTGCTTATATATTTTTGATGTAATATTTCAGAATGTAGATAAATATAAGGAGGATTTGGATTTAATAGAAATTTATGATAAAAAGTTTAATTTTATAAATAATTTTAAAGAAAAAATTTTGCAAAACATTGAAATCATTCCTATTAATATATTTGATTGGTTAATTAAGAATACTGAATATGATGATATTAGAATTATTAATAAAATTAGTAAAAAAATAATTGAACAAAGATTTTCATCAATCAATTTATTATTTAAAAAATATGGTAATATAATGTTACCATATTTAGATTTGTACGTACAGTTTTATAATGTATATGATGTGACTGCAATTTTTAATTTGAACTGTAGTAGAGTTTTTGATTGTATTTTAAAATATAACAAATTTGAAGAATTTGAAGAATATATTATTAAAATTTTGAAAACAAAAGTATGTGATTCTAATCAATTAATGATGTTATTAGAAAAATCAAATAATAAAGAAATTATTTTCGAGACTCTAAATTATTTGTATAAAACAGAGTATGATAAATCTGACTTTGATATATATATTTATAAATTATTTGATCTTGATAAAGAATTATGTCTAAGATTTTCTAAATTTTATACACAGGAAGTAAAAAACAAATTGTTTAATATTATTTTAGAAGAAGAAAATTTTTCATTAATTAATAATTTTTTTTCTATTTTTAAATTAAAAGATGAAAATATTATCTACAAAATTCTTGAATTATATTATAAAGATGAAGTTAATGCTGATTGTGTTTCATACATAAGTTGTAATATTACAGACATTCATAAATTTAACGATAAAATTTTTTCTAATTTAGACAATAACAAATTAAAAACACTAAATTTAATATATTCATTGATGCAAAATAATGAAAAATATAAAATATTTTTCAAAAAAATACACGAAGAGATCATTATATTAATTAATAGTAGAGATGAGCATATTAAAAATATAAGTAAAAAGATATATGAAATATTAAATTGCGATTAAAAAATGCGAGATAAAATTATTTATATTTATTAAAAATTTAACTTTATAGCCATATTTTATTTAAATTTAAATTAGATCAAAACTATATAGATAATTTTTTAATAAATAAAAACTATTTTTAAGTTTTAAATAAATTTAAATTTATTCTTCAAAACATATTTTTTATATAATACAAATAAAAAATATTGTAGCGATTAATAATAATTTGTATGTTAAAAAACATTTTATTTAAAACAAAAATTATAAATACATATTGTTAAAAAAATATTATTCATATTTTTAACTAAATTTTTATGAGAATTTATTTTATAAGAAGTTATATTGTAAAAACAAAAGAAAATTAAAAATGAACATATATTGTTTAAAATTATTGTGTGTTTGAAAAAACTATTATCTTTATCTAAAAAGCATGCCTAAAAATGAGGATAATTTAATAAAAAAACTTAAAAGTTTACTTAATTAGTTTTATTGATATTTCAATTGAATGTTCTTAAAATAAATATTTATTCTAAGATTATTTTTTGAATAATATATAATTTTAAAAATAAGTTACACATTAATATAAATAATTAAACATAAAAATTTTTCTTTAAAAATTACATAAATTCAATTCATAAATTATTCATTTATTTATTAAAAAATGTAAATTGACTATTATAACAATTAAATAAAAAAATTTGAACAATTATATTTTGTTTTTGGATATAATACTACGTTAAATATAGAAAAAACCGATTTGATATTCCATCACTTTTATATCCAATTTTTTTATATTTTTAAAAATAAATTCCATATAAAAATTATTTATATTTTCAGATAATTTATATTTTCCTTTTTTTCTTTTATTCCCAATTTCATGCATCTATTAAATATTAAATTTTTGATTATTAAATTCTGGCATGTATAAAAAAATTTAATTTCATAATATACATTATTATAACAAATAATTAATGCATTATTGTTTAAAAAATATTCTTCTAAGTAATCATAAGATATATTTTTGTGATCTAGGCAAGATAATTCATTAAACCAAATTTTAACAGTATTTTCTTGAGATTTGCAACATGAAGGTAGATCTTCATTATTTATTAATAAATAAAATGACGATAAAAGTATCCCTTTAGGACGTATTTTTATTGTCAGATTTTTAATACTTGCGAATTCATTATTATGACAAGACCAAAATTCAATTAATTCATCCCAATTTTCAGATGGCAACTTATTACTAGTAATGTAGTTTAAATTTTTGCCATGTTTACATTTAAAATGAAAGTTTGTAAATTTACTTAAATTATTATTAGGTAGATTAATAAATTTAATAAAATGAATATAAATATTATTTATTTTTTCAGTTGTTAAATGTTTATGTTTGTGAGGTATATGAAAAGATAAATCCGATGTATATACATAAGCATCTTTGGATTTTAATATTTCTACAATCATTTTATAGGGTATAAAACTCAATACTTTTATTTATTTACAAAACAATAAATTTGTAAACTTTTGCTATAATAAATTACTTTTTTTAGAAATCATATTTTAAATTTACTAATAAAAAATAAAAATTTTGTAAAACAAAATCTCAAAATTTATTGAACAATAATATCATCTAACTAATTTCTTTTTGAATGATATATTATAATTGGCATTGAAATTAATTACCTGCTCATCACCATGTTCTTATTTATTTATGTGATATTGAGACATTTTATTTTTAATACTTTTTTGTTTCGTTTCTTTGATAATATTACTTCGAATATTTTTTGTATTAACACTGTCTCCACTCATTTTCAACATCATCCTCTCCAGCTTCACACAAGTCGTATTCTCGTCATTGCTGTAGAGAAATAGAATTTAAAAATAATTTTAAAAACTAATAAATGTATATATTATTTGAGATTTTGTTAAATTATAAGCTTTTAAATATGTCTTTTGCGTATGTAATCATTTACCATTCCATGTAATTAAATATGTTACTATTTTTGTTTTACATTCATTTATGAAATTTAATATAAATTTTTTTTGATAAACAAAATAACATTTTCAAATGTTTAACAATAAAATTAAATTATGTTATAGATCATAATAAGTATAGATTTAAAATAGTAAGAATAATATAAAGATTATAAAAATTAAAAAAAATTTAAATCATATTCAGTACAATTTTAATTTTTTATATTTTTTAAATATGATAAGGTTTAAATTAATGATATTATAGTATAAAATATTTAAAATTAATTATAAGTAATTTACATTAAGAAAAATTAAATAAAATATGACTTAAATATTCAGCATTTATTGAATAATATATATAATAAACAATTTTTAAATAAAAATAAAAATTTAATAAACTATTTTTTATAGTAAACTTTCATTTTGTATGACATTAAAATATTTTTTAAATTCTTTTCTTAGCATGTAAGTTTCTTTCTTCATTTCTTCAAAACTTCTATCATTTCTTTTAATGTCCAGAGCACCTTTTGCATATATTAAGTCATTATTTTCGATATCATTTTTATTTCTTGGAACGATATGCACGTGAACATGAGGTACACTTTGACCTGCTTCTGCTCCATCTTGTATGCTTACCGTAAAAGAAGTTCCAAAATTAGACAGGCTTTTAAGGCATAATTTTACAGTAAGAAATAGATCAACATATTCATCTTCAGAAAGTTCCACTAAAAACTGTTTTTTAGCAATTGGAGAAACTAAAATGTGATATTTTAAAAAAGGTCTTAAATTTGTAAAAACAAAACAATATTTTGTTTTAATAATAATATGTTCATTTGGTATATCAAATTCACCAAACATCATTAGGGTTATTGTATAAAACAAGATATTGGGCGTTATCGAGAATCGAACTCGAGTCACGTGCTCCCGAAGCACGCATCTTACCACTGGACCATAACGCCATTAAAAAATGAAAATTAATATAAACTGTCGTTATAAAAGAAGAATTATGTTAAAAACAAATTTAATTTCTAATATCTACATGTGACTCAATCTTCAAATTTAAACGAATTATTATATGTAATACCACATTTGGTTAATGTTTTTTCAACTATATCAACACACATTTCTCGTCTTTTGATTTTTTCTGTTTCCTGCTGGAAATTTGAAATATGTTCAATCAATACTGAAAAAGATATATTTCCTCCATCAATTTCAAATTTATATATTTCTACATAACCAGTAAAATCATGCTTCTTTTCTGCCAATGAATTTGATAATTGCTCTTTAAGATTTATAGCATCTTTAAATTTAGTTTGTGATCCACATAGTAAAGTGAGTATTTCTGACTGTTTTCTACTTCTTCTTATATTAAAAATTGTTTTATTAAATAATACCGGTGTAGGTATATAGCATAATTTGCCATTTATATCAATAAAAGAAGAAGATAAAACGTCAGTTCTAAAGACTATATATTCTTTATCATCAATGATAACTCTGTCACCTATGTCATAAGGGTGTTTTACTAAAAGAAAAACAAAACAATTATAAATTTCTTTAATAGTATCACTAAAAATCCATCCGAATGTGAAAAAAGCTGGTCCAATTGTTGCTAAATAAACTTTATAATCAATATTAAATAAAATTAATAAAATAACAACTGCTATATATGTAACAACAACAGATAATATAAGGTCTAGTTTGTTAAAAATACTTTCTCTATCTACCAATGTACGACTCATATCATTTTTTTCTACTTGTAATTTTACTGCTTCGTTACTTATTTCTTCAAATTTTAAAGGTTCAAGATTATCCTCCTCGTTTATTTTTTTATTTGCTAAATATTCATAAATTTCTTTGGTATTTTCAGGAAAATAGATTTTTAAATTTTCATAGGTTATATTTTGAACTCCAAGATAAGCAAAAATTGATTCAGCAATATCTGTTGCATCTTTTTTATTGTCTAACTTTAAACCATTTTGTTTGACATAAAACCCTGGATCATAGTCAGGAATCATTTCTTCTCCCAATTCTTTTCTATTGTGTGGTTTAGCTTTAGAAATTGCTACAAGCTTTTTAAAAACAAAAATTTTATAATTTATATCCCAAATTCTGCTTCTATACTCTCTTCTTCTTATTTCAGCTGTACAAAAATTAAGAAAAAATTTTTCTATAAAAAATAATCCCATGGTACAACCATATCCTAGCACTAATGTCAATATTAAAAACTCTGCTCCACCTTTATTTGCAAATAATATATATTTATTTATTGTATAATGATAAGCTAAAACTATTAGAAATGAAGTTACACACATACTTAAATAGTAATTTGTTGCACGAACAACTTGTAAAATTTCAATGACAATTTCATTTATCTGTATTTTAAAAATATCTAAAATATTTAAGCTAATATATAAAATATTATCTGAAATTAAACTCACTATACAAAAAATTATATACGCTACAGTAAGAAATAAATAAATTCTTACGAATATATGTGTGTCATCTTCAGGATTTTTATTGTAAAAAAGTGATTTTAATATAGTAAATCCTTTTTTTCCATTTTTTAAAAACAAAGTTATCATAGGAAATATATTAAATAAAATAGCAACTATTATACATTCTAAAAAACATCGAATAGTAACAGGAATAAATTGAAATTTATAATCTAAATATTCATTAAGTTTTAACCATGAAAATTTTTTAGATTGCAAAACTTCTTTTTTAGTAAATGTACGAGATTCTTCTTCTTCTTGAACATTTGGATTAACTAGAGGATTATTAGCTAAAATATCTCCAACAATCTCTTCTCTATTAACTTTTTCTTTTTTATCATCGTTTTCAGTATTTTTATTTTCTTTATTTTCATTTTCTTCGTTATTCTGATTATCTTCAGGTGTTTTATTTGTATCTAGAGAAAGGTTTTCTTTATTTTCTTCAGTCATAAATTTTTATCTAATTAGATTATATAATCTTGAACAGCAAATAAATATAAAAGGAGATTATTTAAGGAGAAGATTGATTTTTAAATTTTGATATTAGATAAATTGTAGATTTAATGCAAGCAGTTTTTACAATTATTAATAAATACTTTAAGATTAAATCCTTTTTTATATATAAAATTTAAATTTTTAAATATTAAAGCTAAAACACATAATTAAGATTCAATTGATTTAGTTTAATATAATTTTAAAATTTTCATTTGCTAACATATAATTAATTAATTTTAAACATAATAAAATAGTTGATTCATAAATAAAAAATTATTAATGTTTACAATTGATACACATTATAAATTATTTTATTTATATACGATTATTAACTTGATAAAATTCTTTATAAAAATTTAAGTTTTTTGTTGTAAATTCGTTTAAAAATATTATTTTGATTGACTTATTAAAAAGTATTAATGTTTTTAAATTTGATAATATTAAAAATATTAATTAAATTTGTTTTTTTATAATTTATAATGCATTATCTAAATAGTATTTTTGTTTATATATTTAAAAAGATTATTGGTAATATTTTAATGTTTTTAAATTTTTTATGTATTTTATTGTTTTCAAGAAAAAATTTATATATAATTGTTTAAAGTTTAAAATTTAAAATTATTATATATTACTTTTTGCAAGATTAGATAAAATTTAACTACGTGCACATTTCAATTTTTAATTCCAGTTCATTAATCTTATATTCATCTTTTGTAATATATTTTTAGAAATAATTTTTTCGTAGTTGAATTTTCTATTTTCTTGTTTAATACTCTAGATTACATATTGCTTGTGTGCTGTAATATATATTTAGGTCTCTTCTTATAGATTATAGTAGCTTATTGTAATTTTAAAAAAAATAAAAATTTATTAAATATATTTTAAATATTTTTTAAATTATAAGTTTTTTAAAAATAAAATTTTATCTTTTATACTATTTTTGTGAACCTTAAATAGTTGTATAAAATTAATTTAATATAAGTTTAATATTATGTTAAATTTTTATTCTTAAATTAAACACCATAATACTTGGAGTTTTTATGTAAAGTTTATTATATTTATTGAGATTTTAAATTTACTTAAAATGTATGAGTGTTTTTTTTGTTAAAATAAAAACTCAAATGTATAATTTTAAAATATTTTAATATCATTTTATCTATCTAAATCAATTAATATTTTTTTGAATCTACATTTATGAATAATTTTTAATTTTATGTATTAGTATTTATTATCTAAATAATTATTATTATTTTAAGATTCTATATATTTATCAATATAATACTAAATATATTGATTTAACAGTCAAATTGTTTTATTTACAATCAAATATAATTTTTTTTAAATATATCTTTAAATTAAAATTTAATGTATTTAATTTATTTTTTAACAGTAAAAATTTATTTAATTTATTCAATGTTTCTAACATATAAAAAATTAAAATAATTTAAATCAATTTAATTTATATATGTATAATTTAATTTTTCTTCTGTAAATTTATAACAAATGTTCAAGTTTATAATTTGGTAAAATTTTAGTCTTATTAAATAATTTAATTTTTCTTCTGTAAATTTATAACAAATGTTTAAATTTTAAGAAATTAATTTTCACATATTAATTTTTAAAATTTAAATGTTTTATTTTTGTAAAAATTATTTAAAAGTTTTTTATTTGTAAAACTAAATAAAACAGATATTATAGATAATTTAAAAGTTTAATGATTTTATAAAAAGCTATAATCTATTTTATATATTTTAAAATTACATTTAAAAAGTAAAAAATTTAATAATCATCACCTTTTGTTAAGACTTCTTTTCCATTTTCACTTATATACAATGTATGTTCAAATTGACTAACATATGAACCTTTAACATCATTTAAAGGTGGATACGCAGTAAATAGTTTCATATTAGATATAAGTTTAGTATATATTTGAGAAGGTACGTCGATTACATTATAAAAGTCTATATGTTTAGGACTAAAAGGCAAGGTACCAAATTCTTTCTTTACAAATTCATAAATACTTTTACAACTAGGATTATGTAACGTGCCTTGTTTTTTTTATTAAACATATAATGTGTACAAGGCGATTTATCTGAAATACGACCAGTTCCTGTAGTAGCAAATGTTTCTAAAGCATAAAAAGTGTCTTCTTTGATTTTGTTTGTATCTCCATTATCATAACATGGTATTGACTGTCCTGCATGAATAACATATTGACCTATTGAATGACCATGAAGATCAAACACTGGTTTGATAGGATAAGTTTTTCCATTAAGTGTAATTTCAAAACTTTTCATGACTTCATGAATATCTCTTCCAATTTCACATAATCTAACGTCAACACCAAGAGCTTTAATTCCTGCATTTGTAGCTTCTTTTGATGCTAATACTAGATTTTCAAATTTGTCATCAAATGTGACTGTAAATGCAGAATCCATAATTCTACCATTTACATGTGTACCAAAATCTATTTTTAAAATATCACTTTCGTTTAATACTAAATTATCTCCATTATTTACCGTAAAATGTGCTGCACATTCATTTATTGACATGCCTGCTGGAAATCCTATTCCATTATTCTTTTCTCCTTTTAATAAAATTCTAGTTGATTCTTCTATACAATTTACTATATCTATAATATGAATTCCAGGTTTAATTAAATTTTGTACTTTGTAACGTACACGTCTATGTGCTTCAGCTGCTCTTCTTGCATCAGATAGAACATCTGAATCTAATACATTATCTATGATCTCATTATTTTTATTATAAAATAAATTTTTAGTATAGTTATTTGATTTTTCTAAAAATTCAATTGGTTTTTCATTAACTTGGTTAATTTGTATAATTTTCATTTTAAGGGTTATATAAACTTTAAATTATATTTATAATTAAAAAGTAAAAATTTAGAATTTAATACATATTTATAAAATTTTACTTTAAAATTATTAAAAATAAAATTTTTAATTTTTTTTGTATATTTAAGTTATGTTTAACAATAAAATTTTAATCTAATATTTATACTACTTTAAACTTTTTATTATAAAATCAAATTTTTTTAGTTAATGTTTTTTCTGCTTGACCTAATTTACATTCACTTATTTTAGAACCAAATCTAAATGTACTCATAGTTTCATTTAACATATTTACATCACTATTGATATTTAAAATCATAACAACTCGACTTTTTCCCTGAAAATAACTAGATAATAAAAAAGTTAATTTTGAATTTCTGTAAGGTATATGTGAATCTTTTCTTTTAAGTGCAGTAATTACATCACCTAAAGTACTTAAACTTTTATTAATATTTTGTGTTTCTTTTAATCTTAATCCTTCTACTTGAGATTGATTTAATCTCTCTGAACCAGCAAGATCAACAAAACATAAAGTTCCAATTCTTAATTCATTTTCATTTTTCATTTCAATATTAATTGTGCAAACTAAATGACTTCGACTTGATTGTACATTACATTTAGTACTTTTGGTAATTCGTAAATTTGAAATATTTTTTATTATGTTTATACTAGTTTCCAAATCTGTCAATTCATATTCATTTATATTTTTATCACCCAAATTAAAAATTTCTTCGTTATAAATTTCTTTAAAAATGCCTTTGATTGATATATTAAAATTTTTATTTTCTTCTTTTAATTTAAACAAAAGTTCCATCGAATTATATATCAGTCCTGGATTTTTTTCATCTCCAATCATCGTATATGTTTTACCACTTCCAGTTTGTCCATATGCAAAAACACAAACTTTATACCCATCAAATACTGACTCAATTAAATTTTCGAATTCATTAAAAATTTCTTTTTGATCACAAATATCAAAAATCTTGTCAAATTCAAAGTTCATGTTTTTTTTATTATAATTAATTTGAATTGAATTACTTTTAATACGTAAATTATTGTTAGTTTCAGTTTTCCTTATTCTTAAAAATACACGAATTGATCCTTTTAAATCTAATATTTCATTCTTTAAAGATTTAATAAATATATCTTTTTCTTGAAATTTTTCGTCATAAAAAATAATTTTATTTTTGTACATATCAATTTCATTCTGTAATAATATTATTTGTTGCTGTAAATTGGTTTCGTTAATCAAATATTTTTTTACTTGAGGTGTAGAAATTGTATTATTTTCAGTGAGCTTTTTTTTAAGTGTTTCAATTTCTTCTTCTAACTCATTTGCTCGTTTGCATGTATGATCTTTTTTTTTGTTACTGAATCGAAAACGAGATCGTATTCAGTTTTAATATTATTAAAAATATTTTCTATATTTTCTATGTACTTATTTTTCATATAAAGGGAGTAAAATGTATTCTTTAATAAAATTATATATAATGTAAAAACCCTTTTTAATAAAATTACAAAAATGTATCAATGAAAATATTTATTTATATATTTTACAAAAATTTTTAAGAAAATCAATATTTAAATTAAACATAAGTTTTATGTTTACAATTTAGGTTAAAAAATAATTTATATTTTTAACATTTACATATATTACAATTGTGATTTTTATATTTATATTTTATTTTTTGAAATAAAAATATTTGGAAAATTGGATACTTTACTTACATTTAAAATTTATTTTTGATTAATTAAAAAAAATTATTTAATATTAGTAAAATTTTAATTTATGAAGCATTGTAAATTTTATAAATAAATTAAAAAATATAATTAATTTTTATATGGTTTACCTATTATATAGTAAAAAAATAAATTAATTTAAATAAATTAAATAAATAATATATATTATTTGTAAACTTTTAATTAAAATTATATTATTATGTATATAAATATGAATCAAAACATTATTTTAATCAAAAATCTTACCTATTTTTATAAATATTTTAAAATATAAGATTAAAAATATTTTAATTAATCTTAGAAATATTTCAATTTTGTTAATTTAGAAATTTTATTTTTTAATTTAAAAATTTATTTACAAAAATGTAAAATATATGTTTTTATTAAATTATAATTTATTTATTTAAAATTTGTTTTTTTAACATATTTAGTTTAAAAAAATATATGTTATCTAAATGTTTAATTTTATCATGTTAATAATATATTTAATTAAAAAAATTCAAAATTTTCTATGATATACCTTGAAAATTACATAAAAGTTTAACCAAATAAAAACTAATTCTCATATATATATTTATTTAATTTTAAAAAATATACCTATTACATAAAGTAATAAAAGATAGCCCACAACAAAGTAAAATTTTATTTTTATGAGATTGTATATTTTTATAAATACCTTAAATTAAATTTTATAAGCACATTTAAATTACTAATAATATTTAATAAAAAAAATTAATAATATAAAATTTAAAGATTTTAAAGTATTTCATTATTAACGAATAATGTCAAAATTTTATAAAATTATTAAAAATTTAATAAAAGAATAAAATGTGCATTTTAAAATAAATACAAATACAATCAAGAAATAAGTCATTAAAACCTTTAATTTTTTTTATTTTATTAATTGTTTAGATAATCCACTATAAAATAAATTTCAATTTTAAAAACAAATTTGTTTTATTATTTTAATTTTTTTAATAAAAAATAAATAATAAAATTATATTATTTATATTTACTATAATTTAAAATTTTTTTAAATTTACATCATAAAGCCCTTTTATGAAATGTTCAGCATGTCAATTAGAATTAATTGAATCGCCAAAAGACCATTATAAATCAGATTTGCACAAAATAAATGTACAGCGTCAAATTTATTACATTCCACCTATTACATTAGAAGAGTTTACATCAAAAGGTCAAAGCTCAGATATTTCACTTGATATAAATTTTTTAGAAAAACAAAAAATTATAAAAAATGATCAACCAAATGAATTTAAGCACATTAAACCTAAAAATGAGTTATGTATGTTATGTAATAATATAGAAACTTTTGACCATTATAAAGAACATGGTCTTAATGATGAAGAAATAGTTTATCTCTATAATAAAACATGTTATGTATGTAACGAAGGATTTACAAATAGACCCAGTTTAAAATACCATTTAGAATCAGAAAATCATAGAACTGCAATATTAAGAAATAATGAATTAGTTCTTGAAAATGGAAAAGTGTTATCATGTCGTCAAAAATCTATCAATCATGATATTGTTGTTAATTTGCCAAAAAGTCGACAAATTATGCATGTTAAATTAGTAAAAGAAGTTATTGATAAGAAAAATAAAGAAGAAAAAAATAAACTTAAAGTCTCTATGGGTATGAATTCACAAAAACATTTTAGACCAGATTGGATGCAGTAAAACGAATGAAATTGTTTTAAAACTTAAAATTTGACATTAAAGTTTAGTTTCATAATAAACATACTTTTTTATATTTATTGTATGTATTGCTGATATTTTAATATGTAAGTAAAATAATATTATATAAATTTCAATTATCTTTAAGCATATTATTTTTAATATATAAGATAAAAATTTTCTAGTTTAGAAATAAAAAATTTTTCTATATTTAAAAAAAAATTAAATGGTTTGCTTTTGAAACATTAATATTTGAATTAAAAAGTGAACATAAAATTGTGTTTATAAAATGTCTAATCTTTATTTTAATAATTTTTTGATAACAAAAATACATAAACATAATTTGTAAAAAATATACCACATAATTTTTTTACTGTAAAAAAGAATATTAAATTTTATTATTTTATAATATTTAAAAAAACTTTTATAAACATATAATTGATTTTCAACATCTTAAGTTTTACATTCACATGTAATCATTTTTATAATGTAAAATCATTTCAAAAAAGATTTTTCTTCAATAATAAATTTACTTAAACATTTTTATTTGCAAAAATAAAATATTTCATCAAAAGAAATAGTTTCATTGTCATGATCTTTTTCAACACATTCCCCTTCGGTTTCATATTTAATAGATTTAATATGTTTTCTTTCGAATAATTTTTTCCAGCTTTCATGTGCTTCATTAATAATATTACATGCAAAATTTCCATCAAGAATTCGTTCATTCATTCCAAGATGATTTCTGCCTTTACCTTCTGGTATTTTATAGCTTTGAAACCATTTTTTAGTAAATTCAAGATAATCAGGATAAAATAATTCAATATCTTCAACTGATTTAATTTTAAATGCATTATCATCGTTTATATCTATAACGATAATCTTCCAATCACATTCACCTTCATCAATTAATGCTAAACATCCAAGAACTTTAGCTTGATAAACTTCCCCAACTTTTTTTTAATTTTACTAAAATCAATAACATCAAGTGGATCATTATCTCCTCTACATCCAGTATATCCACATACTTGATCTTTATCTTCCCATGTTTGAGGTATGGCGCCATAATTCCACATATATCCTTTAAATGGAAACATATTTTTAGTAAATCTTAATTTTTCATTTTTTATATCTTGTTTAATAGGATTTAAACTTATATCCTTAGAAATTTCGAATTTAGCATTTTCAAAACGAGGTATTTCATTAACAACAGTTACAATTGAAGTGTCTTCATGTTGATACAAATTAATGCTATGAAAAGGCGAAACAATTTTTTTGTTTTCTAAAATATAAACTTTATAATCAAAGGTATATTTAGAACCGATTGTGTGAGTTGAATATGTATTTGACATATAAGGGTAAAAATTTTAAATTTATACTTTTTATTTTTAACTGTTTAGAATCTAATAAATTATTATTTAAGAAAAAAGTGTCAAAGTTATGTTTTAGGTTTTTAAATCGATAGAATATAATGATATATTTAACACAAATAAAAATATGTTAGATATATTTATGTTAAAATTTTGATTATAATAATTTTTTAAATTTTCGTAAAAAATTATATAGCTGTAAATTATTAATATTTAATTTTTTTTAAATTTTGTTGACTTAATTTATAAAAAATTAATCAAATTTATGATAAAATAAAATAAATTCTATCATATTACAATATTAACTAAATAAAATGATATGTTATAAAACAACATATTTTTTGTAAAATATAAAAGTTAATAAAATAATATCTTTTTTTATTAAATTTATAAAATTTAAATACAAATCAAAAAAACTTTGAACGAATATTTCAATAAAATTGTATAAATTTAATTTCTCTTTTTTTTATAAATATGTAAATTTAAAATAAAAATTTATAAAGAGTAGACCACACTTTATTTTTATAAACTATATTATTTAAATTTTTCATTATAATAAATTTCTTTAAATATTCAAATAAAAACATAATATAAATAATTTTTTAATGAAAATCACTTTAAAAGCTGTGATCATATAAATAAATTTTTATTATAATTGACGTTATATATTATATCAATAATATCAAAAATATATTTTTTTATTAATTTCTGTAAAACAATTTTAAAAATTTGAATTAAAAAACTTTTTAAAATGAGAGTCTAAAAGATAATTTTATTTGATTATATGTGTAAGTTATATGTTAAAAATGTATTAAATTTTATAAATTTCTAATGTTTAACTTATAATTTGATATTTTAAATTTATCAAATAAAATCATATGCAACGTGCTTTTATAAAAAATTTATTGCAAATATATTTTTATATTGTGTTTGCAAAATACAAATCGGATAATTTTATACCCTTAAAAATGTCTACAGAAAAAATATCAAAAAAATCTATAATTTCAAAACCAAATATTATACCACAAGATATTATAAAGAATATTCATACATCTGAAAAAGCTATGAGAAATGTAGAAATGTATAATACCTTAGTTTTTATAGTTGACAAGAAGTATAACAAAAGACAAATAAAAAATGCCATTATAAAATTATATAATTGTCCAGTTGCTAAGGTTAATACCATGATTGATTTTAAGGGAAGGAAAAAAGTTTATGCTAAAATGAAAAATGATGGAGATGCAATCAAAATTGCAGGACAAGCTGGAGCTATTTAATTAAAAATTTTATTATACTTAATTAAATTTTCTCATATTATACCATTCTAAACATTTTTTGTCTGTTGTCTTTGGTGCTTTTTCAACAAAAAATTCGATTTCTTCAATTTTTTCTTCATTATGAATTTTTGACGCGTAAAACCTTTTTTTTTCATTTTTAATATTTTCGAAATCTAATTTTCCATTTACATAATATGATTTATAGCGTGATTCTAAATCTTTAACAATATAATATAGTTCTTCATATTCTCTTTCATGATTTTTATTAAACAAAATTTTTTTTAAAGATGAATTAATAATTTTAATTTTTAAATCGTTAGAATTATCTGTATTAACTAGAATTAAAAATAAAATCTGATCAAATGTATCTTTATCTGTAATTATATATAACCATGTTTCTTTAAAATATACATGTAATGGTTTAAAAATACATTTTGACCTAAATTTTATCTTTTCATAAATCTCTAATAAATTAATAACAAAATTAGGATTTTCTATTAAAAATTTTATTTTACTTTGATCTGTACCTTTATTAAACAGTAAAATAACATTTTCTAGTAATTTAATAAAATTTTTAAAATCTTCTGACAATTCTTTCTTCTTTATACTTTTAATAACTTTTTTAATACAATATTTAACTTTCAGAAAATTAATAGTAAATTTATTTTCGATAAATTTATTTGAATTATGTGTTTCTTCATACAAAATTAACAATAATCTATTTACTGTCCAAATATCAAAATTTATTTTTTTCAAATGAAGTAGATATTTTAAAACTAATAGATTATTTTTTATGTTTCGTATTTTTAATTCATGTAAAATGTTTCTATTTATTGTATTACTAGGATATATGAGCACTAAAAATTTGCATAACTGTTCATCAGTCATGTTTGAAATATTTATGTGCATGTGGGTAAAAGTCAAAAATATCCTGTAGTTAAAATGTTATTTTTTATTATTTTAAAATATTTAGATGTAAAATAAAATTTTTTTAATTCTAAATGGCTTTTGATAGTAAACATATAAATTATTTAAAAACATTTTTTAAACAATTTCAATTTTAAATAAAAAGTATATAATATATAATATATTTACATAAGATTTCAACATGAAAATATATTAAATCATTATTTAAAAATAAAAATTCAAAAAAAATTTTTAATTTAGAATGAATAAATTATATAAAATGCTAATTATTAATGTTAAATATTATCAATTAGAAATTGATACAAATAAATGTTTTATATAAAAAAAATATTCTGAAGATATGTATTGAATTATTTTATAGATTTATTTTTAAATAATTAAAATTTATAGAATTTATTAAATTTAATATTAAAGATATATAATTTAAAATTTTTGATATCATTATACTATAAAAATTTTAATTTCTAAAAAAATTCTAAACCTAGATTTTTATTTTTTTAATATAATAAATATATTAATATAATTTTTTTAATAATATTTATTTATATGTATATATTTAAAGTAAATTGAATTTTTAAAAAAAAATATGTTTAAAACAGTTATTCTATTTTTTGTTTAAAATATAAATTATATTATTATAATTTAAACATATACAAATTAAATTTCAAATAGTATATATTTTTGTCATAAAATACATACAATATTTTATATTTTAGTATAAAAATGTGTAGATTAATTAAAAATATATTAATAAACTCGCAAAAAAATCGTTTTACACATTTAAAATTTATTATCAAATGATATTTTGATTAGAATGTTCGAAAAAAAATATAAAAATAAATATATGTAAATAAGGAAATAAACTATAATAATTTTTATTATATGATGAATTATTAGATAAAATCACACAATAATTTTTAATGTTCGTTTAAATAAAACAAATTTTATTAAAATAAATAGGAATTATAAATTTGTTATAATATAATATTTTAAATATTTAATAATTCACATTTTATTTAATAACTTAAAAAATAGTTTTATATTGTTATCGGTGAAAAATTATGTTATTTTTTAACATGTAGTTTTTTAAATTTATTTAATATAAAAAAAATATTTATAAAAAATAAAACCAATCTTTTTTTACAAACACAAATGAATTATTATAAATTCGAAAATATTTTCTATTTATAAAAAAATATATAAGACATTGTAGTTATTTAAAAATGTTTTTTTTAAAACTAAAATTATATTATGCATAAAAAATTTAGATATTATTTTCTTACCGTTAAATGGATATATCAGAATATGACATTTTATCACAACTTGAATTAAAACAAATAAATCTCAAAATACGTAGATACAATCTTCCTTTGTATTTTTATTTAAATAAATACAATAAATATATGTATATTAAAAACAGACTTTTAAATGGAAAAAATGCATTCGGGGAAATTTGCAATGTTAAGGATTTTAAACCTATAAACACAAAATCTACACAAAGTTTTTATACGTTTGGAATGATTATTAAAGATACAGATAATAATTTGTGTCTTGTTAATACTGTGGATGAAAGCAATAATGTTTTATTAAAACTTAATTTAAACTATTTAAAACAATATTCTTTCTTTACAGGACAACTTGTTACCTTTAAGGGGAAAAATTTAAATGGTAATGAATTAATAGTTGAAAAGTATGAATGTTTGTACACACTACCTTTCAACGATAATGTAAAAAAAAATGATTTTGTTATAGAAATTATTCAAAATTCTAGCAATATTTTAAAAACATTAAGTAATGATAGTGTAGTTATATTTTTAGGGTGTGAAATTTCAGAAGATATAAAAAAATGGTCATATGCTAATAAATCTAACAAAATTTTACATGTTCCAACTTTAGACTCAATAAATACAATCAATGTATTTCCACAACCTCCAATTTATGATGATAATATACATATCGAAAAGTTATCAAATCCATGCGAATTAGAATTAAATAATAATAGCATATTTATAAATACATTACCAGTTATTGATGAAATAAAAGAAAATGAAGTTTTAAAAAATGAAAAATGTAATAATCAGATCAAATGTGCTCAGTTTTTATTTAAAGGGGATGAACTTGACAGATTAATTGCACATTTACTATTTCAAGCTTCATTTTGTCCTGTTTTTCCTTCTAGATACAATATAGAATATGATGATAAAATTTTAGAACAAAAAATACATCCCGATTTGTATATTATTAGATCAGAAAAATTTCCTTTATTTGTTAGACAAAGTGGACCAATACATGTTATAAATATTGGATTAGGTAATTGTAAAATTAACCAAAAAGATGGGAATATTGATGTTTTTAATATATAAAAAATTTATTTAAACAAATAAATTTATAATTATTTATTGTATTTATCCATTTTAACTTCTTCTTTAATTTTAGATTTAAGATCGTCAATCTTATCAGCCAAGTGTTTATATTTTTTATCAAAAATATAACATTCCAATTTCTTATTAATCATATACTCAATTTTTTGGAATTGTGGAATATCATATTGTGTAACAATTGTTATAGCTAATCCAGTTTTACCAGCTCTAGCTGTTCTTCCTACACGATGTATATAATCTTTATGTGTTTGTGGTACATCATAATTTATAACAAGATCAATATCAACTACATCAATTCCTCTGCTTCCTATATCAGTAGTAATTAATACGTTAAATTTAGATTTAATAAATTCATTTAAAATAAATTCTCTTTCTTTTTGATCTTGATCTCCGTTAAGATAAGCATTATCTACATTTAAATTTTTTAATAATGTAGATAAAAAAACTGAGGTGCTTTTCATATTAACAAAAACTAAAATTTTAAAATTTTTTTCTCTTCTAAAAATATATATATCCAGGATTCTTTAAATCTTCTAGCTATAAAAACATAATATTCATCTAAATGATTCAAATTATGTTTTGACACAAGATTAATTTTTTTTAAATTTTTACATACTTTTGAAACTTCATTTTCCATATTATCTGTAAATGTTGCAGTAAAAAAAAGCATTTGTCGTTTTTTTCTAAAATTATCAAATATATATTTTATTTCTTGTTTAAAATCTTCTTCAAAAAATTTATCTGCTTCGTCTAAAACAAGAACTCGAAATCTATTTAAAAAAAGACTATCCTTTAATTTGAATAATCTACCAGGTGTGCCTATAATAATATGTGGATGTGATTTTAATTTATTTTTTTGCTCCTCAATTTTTTCTCCGCCTATTAAAACTAAACTGCGTACAGATAAAGATGAAAACATTTTAATAGAAGTATTTATTTGTACAGCTAATTCACGAGTTGGAACGACTATTAAACAATACATTGATTTATTTATCTTTAGTAAATTATTTATGATTGGAACAAGAAATGAGATCGTTTTTCCAGTACCCGTTTGCGATATTCCTATCACATCAGAACCACTTAAAATTACAGGAATAGATTTTTTCTGAATTTCAGTTAAAGTATTAAGATTATTTAAATCTAGAATTTTCAAAATTTCTTTATCAATCTTAAGTTCATTAAAATGCATTTAACGGGTAAAAATTTTAATTAAAATTATTTCTAATAATTTTTAAAAATAAAAAAATTCTTTTTTATTAATAATCAATTATGTTCAAATCTAATAATTATTTACTTTTCATATAAACTATTTACAATAAGCTTTACTTGTAAATATGAATTTTTTTAGTTTTTTTTAGTTTAAGATAATATTTTTTAAAAATAATTATAGTTATCATGTATTATAACTATGTTAAGAAATTGATTATGTGTACTTATAACATAATTTCAATTAAAACATTATGTAAAAAATTTATAAATGTTTATATATTACAAAGTATACATTAACACTTTTGTTTATAAAAATAAATTTTTAATATTATTTACACATTATATTAAATTTAACTTTTTTAAATAGGTTATGCTTGTTAAATAATTTAAATGTTTAATTATTTAAAGATATTGGCTTTTAATTTAATTTTGTATTTTGTTTAGCTTATAAATATTACCAAAAAATAAAATAAAATTATAAAAAATTCATTGTTAATAATCATAGTCTTAATTTTAAAATGTTAACATTATTTTTTTAATAATATAAAGTAATAAATCTTTTAAGCAACAATTATAGATATAATTATTCACATTATATGTTTTTTATTAAATATTTAAATAAAAATATAAAAATAATTAATTTATTTTTTTAATCAAATTCTACAATTTTAATTTTACAAACTTTACATCTTTTAAAATTTTATTTTATATGATTAAGAGATAAATATAAATTTTATTTTGTTTTTGTTTTATTTAATAAAAATAAAATGTGATTTTTAAAAAAAAATATTAAACTTAATTAAAAATCCTATTTTAAAAAACTTCTCCATCATTAACGCTACTTGCTTTACTATCTTCGTCATTTTCAGCTTCAATTCTATAATCACCATCAATACTAGAACTATCATTTTTATCAATATCTTCATCACTTTCCCACTCAAGATCTGAAATATTTTCTTTATCGAATTCATCGACATCTGTTTTACTAAATCCAAAATAATCATTTAATTCTGGACTTAATAATTCTGGATATAAATAATTTTTTATTGACTGTTTATCAACAAGGACAGATTCTGTATATTTATCAGTGTATCTTTCTATATCTTTTTCTTTTGGCAAATTAATAGAATATTTTCTAAGATAGTTTTTAATACGCTTTTCTATTAAAGCTATTTCTTCATTTGGTTTAGGATAATTAAAATTAAGATCATCATCTGTCATATGGGTTATGTTCTATAAATTTATATTTTTATAATTAGTACAATAATAATTGTTTGTATTAAAATAAAATATAAAAAATAAAATACAAGGCTTGAAAATTTTAATTTATTTTAAAAATTGATTATAAAATTTTTTGTTAAGAATATAAAAAAAAAACAAACGAATTATTTTTGATAAGAAAATTTGAAAACGGTCATTTGACCGCTCGTGGTAGGAATAGTGTTAATAAACTTATTTATTTTTTTAAGTGGTAATTACAACTTTGTTTATAAATTATGAGATATAAAGCAATACAAAAAAATTTTAAATTTTAATTTTTGCTAATATAAAATTAGAAATATATTTTTATGGTTGTTATACATAAAAATTTTTAATAAATTTTATATTTACATATGAAAATTATAGTTCATTTTTGTTACGAGAATTATTAATAAAATATTTTAATAAATATTTAGAAATATAAAACGGTTTAATTTAAATTATTGTTTAATAATAGCATATTTTAAAAATTTTTTATTTTAAACATCTCAATTTTAAACAATATAATTATGTTCATAGATACATATTATAAGTCTTATTGGGTAAAAATTTTTATTATATATTTAAAATTTAAAAAATTGAATTAAAAAATATATTATTAAACTTAATATAAAAATTAAATACATTTTTATTTATCCATTTAATTTAAGTTTCTTTTAATTTTTTTTACTTAATTTTATTTTTTTTTAAATATTTAACAATTTAGTGGGAAACAATTAAATTTTTGTTTATTTTAATATATAAATCATTTTATAATAATAAATTTGTACAATTTTTAGATACTTACAAACTATACACAGTACATATTAAATATTTTGCGTTTTAATAACAAAAAAATATTAATATATAGTTTATTTATGATATTTTTAAACTAAAATAATATACTATTAAATTTGTAATATTTTAACATTTTAAAAATCAAGATTTAATTTATATTGAATATTTATATCTTACTCGTATTGTAGATATTTTTATATGGACTATGTATTGTTTAAAATATTTAATTTTTGTATATTTTAAGTAATTATTAGTCAAATAATTAAAAATAATACAATTTAAAATATGAAATATTTTATAGCCAACATATAATCTATTTTGTTATGTTTTAATATATTGATTTTTATTGATTTTTTTAAAATATGAAATATATTAAAATACTTGTTACATAATTTTAATAATTTAAAAATTTGAGTATATTTATATATGTATTATTTGATTATTTAAAAAACCTTTTGTAATTTAAATTGATACATATAAATAACCTTTGGCAATAAAACATGAAATATGACTGATCAAAATAAAATGAATTTAATTTATTAATATATATTTTCAATTTTATATCTTTTCAATACCGAAACAATCACTTAAAATAGTTTGTAATTTATCTTAAAAACATTTAAATATAGATATATTCTAAAGTAAAAAACAAGATTATAGAAAAATTTTCATTTTTATATATATAAATTTATTTGATAAAAATTATAAGAAAATAGTATCTTAACAACCAGCAAATACTTTTTTAAAGAAAATATTTATATAGGTGCTAAAAAATTAATATTTTTAATTATACAAAAAAATGTTAAGTAACATATGATATAAAAACAAAAAAATTTAATAGCACAATATCATTTATTAATTTTTTTTAGATTCCTCAATTGACTGTCTTATTGCTTCAGCAAGTTCTGGATCATCCTCATCATGATTTTCAAAAATCATGTTTCCAATCTCTTCTGAATCATCTCCTGGTAAAACCTTTAAAACAGTAAAATTAGGATAATCTATATGTTTAACAAAATGATCATAATGTACCAACCCTTCTCCAAAACAAACAATAGTTACTACAACACCAAATGTAAGAAGTTCAAATAATTTAGCATATAAATTATCATCTGTAAATTCATTTCCCAAAAAGAAAATTAATTTTTTATTTGTAATATCTCTTTGTTTAAAAGAACTAATAGTTTGATTTAAAGAGGTAATGTAATTTAAATTATTGTCTAAATTACATTTATTTAAAAAAGTATATAAATAATCTTTATGCTTAGTGGGTGTTAAAATGTCATTATATTGTTCTTGAGAAGAAGGTATAATACCAACAAGCGCTTCAGGATCTTCTTCAAAACTTTTATTAATTAGATGTTGTATAAATTCTTTTTGTAAAATAGATCTGCTCGGAAGATAATCCTGATTTTGTGCTGATAAACTATTTTCATAAATAACTATTGTAATTTCTGGCATAGTTTTAAGGGTCTTTTAAATAATTTTTTAACTTTTAAAAGTATACAAAAAAAGAATGTTTGTAATATATTTAAATATTTTACATTTTTTTATTTCATTTAAAATAAACATAATTGCTTATTAATTTAAGATATGTTTTAAAGAAATTATATTGTGATATTTTAAATCAAAAAATATTGTCTTAAAATTTACATTTAAATAATTATCATTTTAAAAATTTAAAATTATTTCACAACTAAAATTAAATAACAATAATAAATAATTTATATGTACCATATATTTAATTGTTTATATTTATTATATTATATTTAGTAAAAAAAATCAAATATAAATATTTATTTATCGACTTGGTTTTTCTTTTTTTCCTTTATATAAAGCCCATAATGATACGTTTTGAACTTTAACTACTTTATAACTTATTCCTGGAATATCACCACAAGATTTACCTTTTTTACCAAAACCTTCAACAAGCACCTCATCATTTTGTTCAATATAGTTAAGTGAACCGTCATATGGTACGAAAGCAGATATTCTTTTTCCAGTACCAATTAATTGAATTTTAACGATTTTTCTTACAGCAGAGTTGGGTTGCTTAGCTTCAACACCAGTCTTTTCAAGTACTATACCACGTGCTTGCGGACCCGTTCCTATTTTAGAATGTTTATACTTTGTTCCCAATATTTTCTTCCTGTAATATGGATCCGATCTTCTTTTAATTTTGCGGGATTTTATTAAATCATTTGCAGCATATAGACCATTCATTATTGGGGTAAGAATAAAAAAAATATAACTTCAAAAAAAAAATATTTTTATATTTTTATATCTTAATTTGCGTTTATAATAAATTTTTGTTATACTTATAATTTATTACAATTTTTTTTAACTTAATTTATTCAAAAAAAAATTTGATCATTAATTTATAATTTATTTTTATTATAAGTTAATATATATAAATTCTTTGAACAATTTACAAAGTGATAATTATTTTAAGTTTAAAATCTTATTTTTTTTGTTTAAATTTAATATATATGTATTTATTTGGTTATATTTATTTATGATTAATCATCACTTTTAAATAAAAAAACTTTAATTAGTAATACTTTATTATTTTTAAAAGAAGATGTTTTTTTACAAATATAACGAATAAAATTTATTGTTAGTTTATTATACATTATAAAAATCTAATAAATAGTTTAAATTTTTACTAATAAAATTGTTAAGTTTATAAATCAAACATACAATTATATAATTTTTTACATAAATGATATTAATTGTTATTTACTTATCGTTTTTTAATATTATAATGTTAAATTTTATTTGTATTTGTTATTTTCGAAAATAATATATTAATAACAATACTTAAATTAAAAATTTAATAGAAAAGTTTGTTGCTCTTTTTTAATTTATTAAAAATATAAAATAAATATTATTTGTAAATTATACTTAATAAAAATAGTGTATTATAATTTAAAAATAAACCCTTATGAAACAACTTTCTAATAAAAAAGCTTTAAATGATTGTATGGAAGATATAAAGAGATTTATTGAAGAAAAAAGAACTCCAAAAGAAAGAATTAATTTATTAAAAAGAAAAATTGTACATTTAAAAGCAGAAACAAAAAAACCATTCTTAAATTTTAAACATATAAAGATGCTAAAAGAACACAAAAAATTTAAAAAGAAACAGCAANAANANANANANGAGTAGTAAGTAAGTAAGTAAGTAAGTAAGT
>KE647314.1:0-15263 GCA_000447185.1 Vairimorpha apis BRL 01 | reverse complement strand
TTTATATATATAAAAACAAAAGAACTGTTTTATTACAAAATTTAAAATTTTCTTTGCAAAAATTTTAGAGGTTTTATAATAATTATTTTTTACTTATATGGCTTAATTGAAAACAAAAAACCGTTTAACAAGCAAATTTTTGACATTGTTTATTTCAAGCTAATTTATTTTTTCAAAAATAATACTTAAGGTAAGTAAAAAATTAAATAATTTATTTAACAACATAAAATAAATCTCTATAAAATTTAATTGATTTAAATGTGTAAAAAAATAAGAAAGATATTTAATTGTAATTTTATAAAAATATATAATATTCGACATTTTTAAATTTTATCCCTTGTGCCCACTAATCTTTTTCTATGAATATTAAAGAACATTACAATACTATAAAAAAAACAAAAAAGAAAGAAAAGAATCTAATGTTTCTAAAATAAGATATGCTAACAATTTCATAAAAGCTATGTTTATAAAGCAATATACTAAATCTGGAATGAAAGTTTTAGATATTGGATGTGGTAAAGGTGGTGATTTAGGAAAGTATGATAAATGTAATATTAGTGAATATTACGGTTTAGATATAGCTGAAGTATCAATTTATGATTGTAAACTAAGATTTAATAATTCAAGTTACACTTTTAAGGGATTTTTTGATTGGTGCGATACGTACAATTCACCTTTTGATTTAAAAAAACAATTTGACTTAATTTCATCTCAGTTTTCTTTTCATTACGCTTTCTCATCAATAAATTCTATACAAACAACAATAAAAAATATAAATATTCATTTAAAAGTCGGTGGTTATTTTATTTTTAGTGTACCTAATAGAGAAGAAATATTAAAAAGATATGAAAATGGAGATACTTTTAATAGTCTATATAGTATAACTTATGATGGAACTTCAAATGATTACTATTTTTTTTTAGAAGGTTGCGTTAATAATTGTGTTGAATATTTTGTCGATTTTGAAAAATTAGTTAAATTTTTTGATAAATATAATATTATTTTAATAAGACGTACAATGTTTAAAGTATTTTATGATGAGATGGTTATTAAAAATGAGAAAATGGCAAAAATCATGAAATGTAGATATTTAAATGATGAAGAAATGAAGATTGTTAGTTTATACGAAATTGGAGTCTTTAAAAAAATTAGTTAAATTTTATTCTTAAATATGACTAATTTCTTATGATTCTTATATAAAATTTATACATAAAATCTATTTATTATTAACTGAATTAGTTAAATGATTAATATTGTATCTATATCAAAATACAAGATTTTAGTTTATACAAACTTATTATGTATTCCTTTTATAATGATATATAAAAATATGCCAAATAATAAATAATATATAAAGCTTGAACATATAAAAAAATCAACAAAATTTTTATTTTTACTTTATTTAAATTTGTTTTATGATAATTATAATAAATATAAAAATTAAGTCATCTGTATTAAAATAAATTTCTTTTTTTCGTATTTATTGAAAAGATATATTTCTTATTATTAAAAATCATATCTATAGATTTAAAAATAATAATAAATAATAATTTTTGAGATTATTAATTATTTTATAAAAATATAACTTATATATATTAAAATGTTTATTTTAGTTAATATTTAATTGATATGATTAAATAGAAATTACTTTTGTATCATTATTTAACATGTATATAAGATTACAATTTATAATAATAAATATATTATATGTCTCAAAATTAATTTATATTAAACACAAATAGTTCAAATATAAGAATATTGTCGATATAAAAATTATGACAAAAAATTATTAAAGCAAATTTATTATTAATAATATTTTAATTTATACAATCTAAAATTTAGAAAATCAATTCTTATACTAACGAAATATTAAAATTTTAAATAGATGTTTTATTTTTTAATACATTTTAATAAACATTTTAATATTAATTAGGTTCAAATTCGGTTTAAAATAATTTTTATAAACTATCTTATTATTTTGTGTTGATAAATTTTAAATTTATAATTAATAAATTGAATTTCAAATACGATTAAATTATTTTTTTATAAGTAAAAAATCTAATCATATTATGTTATATAATTTTTCAAATTTTAATTAAATTTTTTTTGAATAACTTATTTAAATGTCATTAAATTAAAAAATTCAAATATTTTTTTTATCTTTAAAATATTTTGATAAAAAAATTAAGTTAAATATTATAACATTTTTATTGATATTATCAAAGATCTAAAATAAAAACTAAAATTTTTGGATAATTTTTAGACTAAACAAAAAAATTGTAATAAAATCTATCATATTATACTCAATGATTTATTGAATTTTTTTATAGTTAATTTTAATTTAATATTGGTAAATGAGTAAAATTAGATTTTTCTTTTATTTTTTAAAATAAAAATTTTACTTTACATATAATATACTAAAAAAGTAAAAATTCATTAATATTATTTATAAAAATCTTTTTCTTTATCAAATTTAACCTTTCAATGTTGTTATTAATTAAGTTTATATTTATTACATCTATCTTTAATGTTTTCATATGTTAAATCATCAACGTTATTAACAGAAATAAGCAAAGGAATTTCAAGCAATCTTTTAAGATTTAATGCATTGGTACTATATACTACTTTATTTTTAATATTAAGATTATCTGGTATAAATGAAATTAAACACAAAGAAGTTTTCCACAAACCCTTTTCGTAAAATACAAAATCATATACTATAAAACAAGGTACATCTTGTTCGACATTTTCTCTACAAATATTAAATGTTTCTATGAGCTTCTTTTCATTATAATTGATAATAAGTTCACCATTGTAATTTTTACCTCCAGTTTTTTTTATATGATATTCTATAGGATCCAAGTTTGATATATTAAAAATTAAGAATTCAAAATAGCGTTTTTTTAGTCTTTGTACCTCATTTTCTAGGTCATCCAAACCTGGTATATTCATTATGTAAGGGATAAAAAAAATAATCAAATTTTAAAATGTTTTTAAATAGAAAAAATAAGGCTTTAAATTTTGATATTTTATCTTAAATGTATAATACAAAAATTGAACATAAAAATCTTTAAAAATAATATATATTTGAATTACTAACAATCTAATTATTTAAATTTCTAAGATTTATAGAATAAAAAAATGACTACTGAATATTATAGTATTTTATTTAAAAACAAAATAAGTTTATTATAATTGTAATAAAAGTGATTTCAAAATAAAAATAACTTTTTATGTATGTGATGTTTGTTGAAATTTAATAAATTTTATTTTAGAATATTCTGAATTATATATTAGATATTATCATGGTGATATTATTAATCATAATAAATTAAATTTTTATTATAATTTTTGATGTAACAAAAAAACAATTGATTTAAAATTAAGAAAAAATTAATTTTTTATTAATAAAATAATTTAGTTTTTAATTATTTTTAATTAAATAAAATTAAAATTTATAATTATGTTACATTTTTTACATTCACTATTATAAATATTTTTAGGCTAAAATTTAAGTATTTTAAATGTTTTATTAAAATTCTATATATTTGTTTACATATATAATTCTATTATTTTTTATTCAATTATAGTTTAAAAGTTATGATGTTTTTTTATTACTTATTATTAATTTTTTTAAATACTAATTAAATTTATATTAATGAAAAATAAAACTGCATTAGTTTAAAAAAGTACAATAATTCTTTCATATAATAATTTTGCGAATAAAAATATTAGAGTAATAAAGTAACAATAAAAAATCATCTAACAATTTCTAACAAAAATTTTTATTTTGTTTTTTATAAAGAAAATATGAATTATTATGATAATTAATTAAATATTCAAAATTTACAAATTTTTTATTTGTTAATTGACTAAAAAATATTTAAACTTACAAATAATTTTTTTATAATTTTGATTTATAAATATATATCAATAATAAATAAATATTTTTTTATTTTAATTTGTTTAATTATATTGTTAAAAATTTAACCTAACTTATTAATTTTTTTTATTATGTAATTTCAACAATGCAAAATTTAAAAATTAATTTTTCTTATTTTGAAGTGTCATATTCATAAATTAATTAAAAAAAATATTAATAAATTTAAAATTGAAGTTTAAATTAAATTACGTGTTAAATAATGACATAAATTTATAAATAATTTTTTAAAACACTTTTATTTAAATGCTTTTCCAAACTAAATATTTTAATAAACCATTATTTTCTAAATATAACTTTAGTTAATGCTCAGGTTTATGATTTTATATTTCTTTTTATATTGTAATATACAAAAAAATAATATAATTATTTTTTTTAATTTTAGAAATAAATTTAAAACATTTTGTTTTTTAAATTTTATAAATGTCATTTTTATTCATATTAAAAAGTAAAATAACAAATTAATTTGTATTGAAAACATTTTCAATTAAATTATAATATTTTTAAATTTTTTTATTTATATGTTAAAATAGTTATCATGATATCATAAAAAAAGAAATTTTGTTTTTTTTCAAAATAAACTTTTACTAATAATGATCATATAATATCTTTTTTTATTTTAATTAAAAAACAATACTTACAATTACCAATAAACATTTTCCCCTTTTTATATTTATAAAAATTATTCCAGTAATTTTTTATGGCAAAACAACCCAAAAAAAGTGGAAAAGTAGTCGTTGTAGGAGATGGCGCTTGTGGAAAAACATGTTTATTAGAAGTATTTAGAAGAAATCAATTTCCACCATCGTATGTGCCAACTGTTGTAGACAATTTTGCTAAAGATGTTGTTATCGATGAAAATGGACCAGTTACTGTAAATTTAGCTTTATGGGATACAGCAGGACAAGAAGATTATGATACTATACGACCTTTGTCTTATAGAGATACTGATTTAGTTTTAATATGTTATACAATAGAAAACAAAAACAGACTACCTAATATTAGTAAAAATTGGTTAATGGAAATTAAAAATTATTGTCCTGAAGCAGGTTATTTTTTAATTGCATTAAAAAGTGACTTAAGAGAAGATAATGATCCTACTCTTGATAAAACAAATTTCGTGACTACTGAAGAAGGACAAGATTTGGCGAATTCTATTAAAGCTAAAGAGTTTTTGGAATGCTCAGCTAGAACTGGAAAAAATGTAAAAGAAGTATTTGAAACAGCAGCAAGATATATTAATAATGTTAAAGTCGCTGAAAATATGGATCAAGGATGTTTTTGTGGTTTATGGTGTTGCAAATAAATATGTGTTTACAATAAATGAATATTATTTGTTTAATCTATCCTTGTAAAATTTTTATCCAAAAAAATATTAGTAGAGATTCATAGTAAAAACTTTCTATTATAAATTTAATTTTTTAATTACTTATAAATAAAATTTAAAAAATATACATAAAAGAAACATTAAATAATTTTAAAATTAAAAGGTTTCAACATGTATTTTTTATTAAAATTCCAATGTTTTAAATCAAATTTTATATAGATTTTTAATATTTTAATGTATTTTGTGAGAAATTAAGCATATTTTTATGCATGATTCTCCTTAATATGAAAGAATCATACCAAAAAATTGAAAAAATAGGAGAAGGCACATATGGAGTAGTTTATAAAGCTCAAGAAAGACAAACAGGAAAAATTGTAGCTCTTAAAAAAATACGTCTTGAAAATGAAACTGAAGGCATACCGCCAACTACAATCAGAGAGATTTTACTTTTAAAAAACCTAAAACATTCTACAATTATTAATCTTAATGATGTTATTTATAATAATGAAAAAATGTACTTAGTATTTGATTATATTGACATGGATTTAAGACAATTCTTAGATAGTATTTACAAATCCAAAAAAGAACTTTCAGATGAAATAATAAAAAGAATGGCTCATCAACTTATAACTGCTGTATATTTTTGTCATTCTAAGAATATATTTCATAGAGATTTAAAACCACAAAATTTATTAGTTGATAAAGAAGGAAATCTAAAATTGGCTGATTTTGGACTTGGAAGACTTGCTTCTATACCTTTAAGAACATATACATCAGAAGTTGTGACATTATGGTACAGATCACCAGAATTACTACTCGGTGTAAAATATTATGATGCTTCTATAGATATATGGAGTGCTGCTTGTATTATTTCAGAAATACTTTTGTTAAGACCAATTTTTGCTGGAGATTCTGAAATAGATCAGCTATTTAAAATTTTTAAAATATTAGGTACACCAAATAATAAAATTTGGAATGGTGTAGAAGAATTGAAAAATTATCAAAAATCATTTCCTAAATATGAACGTATAAATTTAAATGATGTGCTTGGTGATAATAAAGATTTAGTTGAAATGTTAAAAAATATGTTTATTTATGATCCAAGATATAGATCAAGTGCACAACAAATACTTAATTCAAATTATTTTAAAGGTCTTGTTCCAATATATGAATAAAATAAAATCAATATTATTTTATTAATTTATTAAACATTTTTATTAAAGTTTTAATATTTATATAAAAATTATACATATGTGTAAAAAAGAAAAAAATTTCTTAAATTATATTATTTGAACATATAAAAAAATTATTAATTTTTCAAAACTAAAATTTATTTTTAGTAAAAGTAAAAAAATACATGCTTTACAAAAAAATAATTTAATTAATATCAACTATTTTATTAAAATAAATATTTATTATAATGTTATAAAATTATGCTTTTTTAATTTTAATAATAATTTTACATACATTTAATTTTTTTAAATTTTTAATTTAATTATCCTAAATTTATATTTTGTTAAAATAGATAATATCGTATTTTTTTTGTTAAAGTGGATTTAACTCTAAATTTATATATTTAGGTTTTATATTAAATATTACAAACTTAATAAAATTTTTGTAACAATATATTATTGGTTTATCAAATTTAAATTTGATATATATTTTAATTTAGTTTTTATTAAAATATTTAATATTGTTACATTAAAGCAAAAAAATTACAAACATATGAATATCATTATAATTAAAATAAAAATTGATAAAATAATTTTAAATTTAAATAATAAAACATGATACAAGATTAATTTTAATAATAACTTTGTAACTTTTACATAAACTAAATTTATTATTATATAAAGATATTTCAATAAGTAAACTAAAATTTTTACACTTATTTTATAAAAATTAAATTTAAATAATAAAAAAGTAAAATTGTAAGAAACACTAAAATAAATGTGAAACATATTTTATAGATACTATTATTAAATGTAATTATTGTAAATAAAATTTGAAAAAAATTCGATGAAATAATTTTTTTTATACGTGAAATGAAAATTGTATATATTAATTTTTATTATAAGTAATTATTTTTTTAATATGTTTTCTCATTATTTTCAAAGTTAAAAATTAAAATCATTGATATAAGCAAAAAATATATCATATAAATAATTTAAAAAATTAAAATAAAAAAACTTATAAATTATGTTCGTATTACATAAAATAATTTATTTTTATAGTTTTGTTTTTATTTAAGTCGATTTTTTAGTATATATATAAATTTCATTAAATAAAAATCAAAAATTTATTTTTATTAACACCAAAAAAAATTAAAAATATATTCAAAAAAATAATTTTAATTATGACAACAAACTGTTTACAATAATATCGGATGCAATTTCTGTTAAATCAGAGTTTGTTTGTCCAGTACCCAAAAAAATCACAGGTGCATGAGATGAAAAGGTCATATTCAAAATCTGTCCAATTTTATCATCAACTGTATCAACTTTAGTTAATAAAATACTATCAATTTTTTTATTTTCACAACCTTTTCTTATAGAATTATTAAATTCTTTGATGTGATCTAAACTATCAACACCAACAAGCGCTTCGCCAACATATATAATATGATCAGGTTCATTTATTCTTATTAATTTGGACAAACTATCCATTAAAGAAACTTTATTATGCATTCTACCTGCTGTATCAATTAGAACAACATCATATCCTTCAGAACTTGCAAATCTTATAGCAGTTTTTGCAACAGAAGCATCATCTTTTCCATATCCTTTCTCATAAAATCCAACACTGTAGCCTCCTTCTCTAAATCTTTCTACATGAATTTTTAATTGTTCAACTGCACCTGCTCTAAATGTATCACAAGCTGCTATATAAACTTTTAAATTATTTTTCAATAACCAATAACAAACTTTAGCCAACGATGTACTTTTTCCAACACCATTAACACCTACAAAACAAAAAGTAAAAATTTTATCATGATGTTTAATTGTAGATAATAATTTTTTATGATCAATAGATGGTATTAATTTTAACAAAACAGAAGTTAAATGTTTTTTAAAATCATTTTGAGTAACATATTCAATTTTTTCTTCTTTTAATTTATTTAAAACTGATTCAGTTAATATTTTAGTTATTTCATAATCAACATTTTTTTTTACTAAATGTAATTCCATCTTATCTTTAAGATCATTTATATGTATTTTTTTTGTAAATAAATTAAAATGTTTAATTACATTCTTTTTTATATTAGTAGTATTGTAAAATTTTTGTTTAATATTGCCAGAAGGAGAATAATTTAATAAATCTTCTTCATTTTTTAATAAATCTTTTTTGTTATTTTTTTTGTTTTTTTAAAATATTTTTATTAATTTTATTTTCCTTATCACTTTGTAAATTATTTTTTGTTTATCAATCAAAACATGTAATTCAACATTAAAACCAACACTTAAATAAATAATAGGTCCACGAACTTCATATTCAACTTTTTCATCTCTAACATTCATTGATCCTTTAATTTTTGATAAATCTAAAGATAAAATAATATTATTTAAAAAAGATGGTGAAACTCCCTCTTCAAAAATTAGACAACCTCTTGTATTAAATATACAAAAATAAGACATGGGTAATCAAATTTATTTTCTAAAAAAGCAACTTTCGTAATCGCTATATAAAAATGATAAATTTTTAAAAAGCAAATTTTTTGTTTCAAAACTTTATATTTGCAAATTAATTATTAAAAATTTTAAATTTTATCCCAAAAATGGGAGATCTTTTTGAATTTATTAAATCATATGAAAATGGTGTGACTGAAGAACAAATTTTAGTTATGAATCCTGCTCTTACAAAAGAAATGCTTGTAAAGAATTTAAACAATTATATTCAAAAAAATAACATAACAGTATACAAAAATTCGGGTAAAATTTATTATAAAGCAATATTAAATGCAACAGATGATTATGAAACATTAATTATAAGTTTAATTAGTGCAAGTGGAACTGAAGGTATGTGGATAAGAGATATTAAAGAAAAAACGAATATGCCACACAATTTATTGTTAAAAATCCTTAATACTTTAGAAAATAAACGAATAATAAAATCTATAAAAAATATTAAAAATAACAGAAAAGTTTATGTTATGTATGACATAATGCCTTCAGATGAAATTACTGGTGGATTTTGGTTTATCGATAATGAAGTTGATTTTGAATGTGTTGAGAATGTTTCTAAAATTGTTTTAAATTATATTATTAAAAAAACAAAAGTTGACAATGAAAATGCAATAAATAAATACAGTAATAATGTATCTTTATCAGAAATAACTGATTATATAAATGGTTTAAAATTTTTAAATAGTACTGTTAAAGAATCAGATATGTTAATTTTAGTAAATACATTAGTTTATGATGAGAAGTTAGAAAAATTGAATGATCAAGGCATTCAAAGATTTAGAGCTTTGTAAATTTTATAAATTTTATAATAGAAATACATTTTTATTTAAATAAATTGGAAATACTTTTTATAAAATAAATTTACAAAAATTAAATTAGATTTAACTAAAATATTTAAGTAAAATTAAAATATAATAATTAAAGTATAGTAAATGAGTTTTTATTATTTTTAATATTTAAATAACATTTTTAAATATTAATGTAATTTTTTGTAATATAATAATTTATAAGTTAAAATATTTTTTAACATTACTAATTATGTATTTTTGGTTTTTTATATTAAATTTCAAAAACATAAAAAAATGAAGAATTGTTTATTATAATTGAAAAAATTTGTAAAAAATAATTGCGAAATTGAATTCAACACTTTATTTATTTTTTATATATGTTAAAAATAGAAAAATAAAATTTTACAGCAATATAATAAGCAACAATAACATATATTATGTATATTTCTGTAGAACATACTTTCAAATTTTATCTAATTTAAATATAAATTTTTTTATAATTTAATATAAATTTAACATTTAAATAAAATTTTTAATTTTTAAACATATATCAAAAAATCTTAAATTTTTTTAAAAACTCTTAGTAAGTTTAAATTTTATCAATTTTTATTTTTTATCAATATAAAATTATTAAATAATCTTTATAAAAAAATTCAATATTTATATTCATAGAAACACCATATATTAATAAAATTCAAATACACTATTTATTGATTTTATATTTATACGTATTTATTGTTTAAAAATGTTAAAAAATAATATCTTTAACAGAGTTATCATTGCATTATTTTAATTTTTTACATATCTAATATAAAAATATTCATAATTATGTAAATAAATATATACTTATTATTGAAATTTAATAATTATAATTTATATATAAATTTTTAATTTTTATACCAAGCTCAATATTAAAAGCTAAAAATGCTAAATTGAAATATCATGCAGTTTTTTTTATAATAAAAAAACCACAATAATTTATAGATTTATAAAAAAAAAGTAAAATTTATATTATAAAAATAATAATTATCTTTAAATATATATACAATGATGTAATTGTAAAATTTTCTTTTTTAAATATATCAAATATGTTGATTTTTAATTATTTTGTTTTTAAGTTAAGTAGGTTGAAATCTAATTTTAGAAATAAAAATTTTTTTAGATCAAATATTTTTTGTATATTTTATAAATATAAATTTAATTATTATATATTTTTTTAACCGAAACTATTTTCTTATGTAATAAAGTATATAAGAAATTATATAATTATTTTTTTGACAACAATAATATTTTTAAGATACAAAATATTTTAAATTTTTAATAGATTGTAATATTCTTTATATAATAAATTAATTATTTATAATAAAAAAAAATTTATTTTAAAAATATTTAAATTGAGGGTAATGAATGATGTGATAAAAAGTTCAGATTATAATGAAAAAATTGTAAATAGTGTTTTAAGTTCTATAAGTTGTCATGCTAGACCAATTACAGATTTGAAATTTAATAAAGATGGAGATTTGATTTTTACAGCATCAAAAGATTCTACGAGTGCTGTAATTAAAGCAGATGGCACCCCATTAGGGATTTATAAAGGGCATGAAGGTTCAATTTTTACTATTTCTTTAAATTCTTCTTCTAGTAATTTATTGACAGGAAGCGCAGACTTGTCTGTTATCAATTGGGACATGGAAACAGGCAAAATAAATAATAGATATAATGTTAATAGTATAGTAAAATGTTCAGATAATTTTAAAGATGATAATTTATTTGTTACTGGTAGTGATGAATCAATTGGAAAACAAAAAAGTTGCAATGTTATAGATTGCAGAAGTAAAAATATAGAAAGATTTTATAAATTGGAGTTTAATCCAACTGGTATAATGGTTGAATATGCACAAAATTTTGTTATTTTTTCTGATGATGATGGTTTTGTTTATAAATTTGATTTAAGAAATAATCAAATTGTTTTATCAAATTCAATACATAATGGTAATATTACAAATATTAAATCAAGTTTATGTTCTACATTTTTTGTTAGCTCCTCTTCAGATGCACAAGCAAAAATAATAGATTGTGAAAATTTAAATACTGTAAAAACATTTGTTTCAGAAGAACCGATTAATGCAGCAGACATTTTTAGTACCAACGACAAAATTGTATGTGTGGGAGGTATAGATGCAAGAGATGTTACAACTACAAAAGGCAAACACGGATTTGACACAAATTTTTTTGATGTAATAACTACTGAAAAAATAGGTTATTTCACAACACATTATGGTACAATTAATTGTGTAGATGTTTTTGATGCAGGAAATATGTATTGTTCTGCAGGAGAAGAAGGTTTGGTATCGATTGTTCAATTTGGAGAAGATTTTAAAAAAAGCTGGATTTACAAATTTTTAATTATTAAAAACTTCACATATTTAAATTATTTATTTATAATGTCATAATCTTTATTGTCATTTTTTATAATTACACGTCCGTCAGAATAGCGTATTTCTTTTATGCCATTGGGAAAAGATTTCTCAATTTGTCCATTTTCAAATTCATAAGTTATAATTTTAGATTTTGAGTCATACAAATATCTATATTTATCACGTACAACATATGTAGAACCATCTTTTAAAAAATATCTTGTTTTGTGTTTTGTAGTTTCTTTATGTACCACTTTTTTACTATCTAATATTTCTTTATATTGTTCATTAAGCTCTTTTAATTTGTTAATTTCATTTTTCAAAATTTCTACCAATGACATTTTTTTTTGACTTTCAATCTTTTCCATTAAATTATTTATGCAGTTTATTTTTCTTTAATAATTTTTTGAAGAAATATCATGTATAAAAATAAAAGGGATATATTGTTACAAAAAAGTATTTTTTTTATCATATTGGTATTATTAAAAATAATTTTTTGAATTTTTAAAATTATGTGTTTATAAGAAAATTAAAAAATTCTTGATTTAAAAAGAGAAAATATACAATTTTTAAATTTTTTAACAAAAGTGCCTATTTTTTAACATACAAATAAAAAATTTCTTTATTCTATTACTGAAATTTTTCAATACTAAAAAAATATTTTGTTTATTTAATTTTAAAATTTTTTTGAAATTAAATGTGCAAATCTTAAAAAAAATTTTTTTATCGAGATAAAAATTTTACCCTAAAATGCAAAATCAATTTCCAAGAAAGGTATATGTATTAGTACCAGATAAACCATATCAAATTCAAGAAGAAAGTGCAAATGCAGCTATGATCATTTCATCGGTAATAAAGACATGTTTAGGACCTAAAGCAATGCAAAAAATGGTTATAACTAAAATCAACTCAATTGAAATTACAAACGACGGAAATTCTATTTTGAGGGAATTTGATGTTTCTCATCCTTCTGCTCGATCTATTATTGAGTTAGCTCGTACTCAAGATGATGAAGTGGGTGATGGAACAACAACTGTAGTTATTTTAGCTGCTGAAGTTTTAAATGAAATGTCAAAAGTTTTAAGTAACGGTTCTCATCCTATTAGAGTTTGTAATTATATTACAAAAGCACTTAAGATAATTTTAAAAATTTTAGATGAAATGTCACTTACTTTACAAGATACTGAAGATAGTATAAAAAAATTATTAAATCTAGTATTGAAACAAAATTATGTAATTTATTAAAAGTGCCTATTGAGAATATAGCTTATGAAGCTTGTAAACTCGTTTATGATAAAGAACTTAATGTTTGTGATATTAAAAATAATATAAGAATTGAAAAAATACTTGGTGGAAATATGTTACAAAGTGGTGTTTTACATGG
The DNA here is from genome assembly GCA_000447185.1 of Vairimorpha apis BRL 01. NCBI lineage: Eukaryota > Fungi > Microsporidia > Nosematidae > Vairimorpha > Vairimorpha apis. The sequence continues at coordinate 1,724 of KE647314.1, read as the reverse complement.
CATAATTATAAATAAAGATATTATTCATCCACAGATGAGAAAACGAATTGAGGATCCTAGAATTGTCATTTTAGATACTCCTTTGGAATATAAAAAAGGAGAAAGTCAGACTAGTTATGAATTTAAAAATAAAGACGAATTTACTAGAGCTTTAGAAATTGAGGAACAACAAATTCGAAATATGTGTCAGTATATTTTAGACGTCAAGCCTGATGTTGTTGTAACAGAAAAAGGGATATGTGACCTAGCGCTTTCAATTTTGTTTCAAAATAATATAACAGGAATTAGAAGAATAAAAAAACAGATGTTGTAAGATTATCAAAAGCTACAGGTGCTACTATAGTTAATCGTCTTGAAGATTTAGATGATAAACACGTAGGAACAAAATGTCAACTTTTTGAATATATTAAACACGGAGAAGAATATTATTCTCAATTTATTAAATGCATTAAACCAAAATCTTGTAGTGTTATAATAAGAGGACCAACACGAGATATTATGAATGAATTAGAAAGAAATTTTTATGATGCAATTAAAGTTACTAGAAATTTAATTATGAGCCCAAAACTTGTACCTGGTGGAGGTTGTGTAGAAATGAATATTAGCAAAAATTAAAAGAACAGAATTTTGAAAACGATTTAGAACAAGAAGTTTTTGAAAGATTAGGTGAAGCATTAGAAGTTATTCCTACCATACTACTTAAAAAATAGTGGAGTATTTAATCCACTTTATAAACTTGAAACTTTAAAAATAGAAAATGAGAAATTATCTTTTATTGGTGTAAATGGTGTGACAGGTGAATTAGAAGATATGAGGAATGTTATTTTAGAACCATATATGGTTAAAAAACAATCATATGTGTCTGCTTTACAATCTGTAATTCAATTGTTAAGAGTTGATGGAATAGTTGAAAGTAAAAAGTAGATTAAATTATTAAATAATTTTTTATAAAGGTCTTAATTAATATATGTTTTATAAAATTGATTTGTCAATTATGTTTTGAACTGAAACATTTTATTTTATAAATGTAAAGAAGGGTAAATATTATGAACCAGCACCCATTTTTTTCACTTGACAATCTATCTTATCCAATGCACCAACAATATCAGCCGCCAATTTTAAGATCAACAGACCGTCTTTTGCCTGTTGCCAATATAGGCAGAATAATGAAAAGACCTGTTCCAAAAGAAGCGAAAATAGCTAAAGAAGCAAAAGAACTTATGCAGAAATCTGCTAGTGAATTTATAGCTATAGTAACATGTAGGGCTAGAGAAATTTGTGAAGGGGAAGCACGAAAAACAGTAACTGGTGAAGATCTAATTAGATCAATGGAAGATTTAGATATGCCTTATTATGCAGAATTAGGTAGAAAGTATTTTATGCAATATAAAAACCTAGTACATGTAGATAGAAAACACAAAGACCATAAAAATTCTTCTTTTGAATATTTAAATTTTAATTAATTTATACCTTAAAAGTTGATATTTTTATGGTTTTATTCTTTTTTGGCATAAATCTTTTTAATAGACTATATTTTAGTTTATAAAAAATCTAACATTAAATTGTATATTTTGGATTGAGGTTTTTAAAAGTTTAATCATTTTATATATACTGTTTTTAGACACTAAAAAAATTGTAAATTTTATTTGTAATATAAAAAATAATTAAAATTTTACAGTAAATAAGTAAAATATAGTTTCAACTTTTTTTATTAATCTAAAAAT
>KE647313.1:52050-72544 GCA_000447185.1 Vairimorpha apis BRL 01 | reverse complement strand
GAACTATTTACAACAAATGGTCCCTTAGATTGACACTCATAACAATGACTTGGTTTAGTATTGTTTGCAATAAAAGGTCCAAAAATGGCTTGACATTTTAAACACGTATATTTAATAATATAAAATAATGGAAAAACTCCTGTTCGTCTGACAACAACTCCTCGAATTTTTACCAATTTATTTAAATGATTATTTCTTAATGATCTAATATCTTCATTAACAGGTAAATCAATAATTCTAACATGTAATTTTTTTTTAATTTGATCATAATTTGGAAAACCAACTTTTACTACCGATTCTAAACCATAATCAAAAATATTTAGAGTTTTTTCTGGATATAAATCTAACAATTTTAATAAAGTTTCATCATATTCAGAAATATCGATATAACTAACTTTTAAGCTTTCTAAATTGTCAGAACACATTTTTCTTATGTTTTTGATATATTTTTTATTTTTATATGAATTAAGAAATTTAATAAATAAAATTTTGACTGAATTGGCAAAATTAATTTTATCAAAAAATGATTTACATAAATTATAATCTGCAATTAAATTTTTTATATCTAATGTTTCAAGTTCATTTTCATTTGATTCTTCGCTTATTTCATTTAAAGACTCTTGATCAAAATTTTGATCTTCACTATGTTGAAAAATATCTGAATATGTACTTATTTCATCATTACTAAAATTTTCTTCAACTATTCCCTCGCTAGATGATTCGTTGATGTTTGTTTCTAAATTGTTATCTGTTGATAATTCTTCATTTTCTTTATCATCGTCATATTCATATTTTCTTTTAGACATATGGGTTAAAAGGAGAAAGTTTAAAATCATATTAATAAATATTATGATTTATAAGACATAAATAATTTTACTATATGTTATTATATTTTTAATTATATTAAATAAAAATATTTATCATATAAATTGATTTAAAATAAAAAAATTTCATTAAATTTTTATAAATATGACATGAAAAAGAAAAACTCTTTTTTTAAAGTTCATTTTAAAAACAATTTGATTTAATAAAAATATAATAAATTCGGCCTTTTTGTTCATGTTACTTTTGCATAAAATAATTTAAAACATAAAACAAATAATTTATAATTTCAATATTCATATAGATTATTTATGAAATTTTTTAAAAATCATTAATAGAATTATGTATTTACATATAAATCGATTAAATTTAATATTTATTCTATCGAAATAATTTTTTATAGTTTTTCTTAGTAAAAATATAAAAATTAATTCAATCTTAAAATCTTGATTTTTAAAAAATATATAAATTAAACTACTTTTACAAATGTAAATATGTTTTAAAAAATTAGTCTTTTTAAACTACATTTTTTAATAATTCTTCACAAACATTAAAATATTTATCAGTTTATTAAAGTTTTTGAGTAACGAACAAATTCATGTAAATCTTTTTCTTGTCCATGTTCTTTGATTATATAATTACTACAAAATTCAGTAATCAAACAATATTTTTCATTTTTTGGTAATTCACAATTTTTAAAGAAAATAAGCATTTCATTTAACAAACCTTCTATTTTATATTCTATAATTTTTTTATCACCTAATAACTTTAAAGAGATAGAAATACGTTTAGATAATTCGTCTTCATTTACATATTGAGATAATTCAACATTTTTATTTCATTGTTTATATAATTCATATGTTTCTTTATTATTGTGAACATTTCCCAAAAATCTGTGTTATATATATTCAAATTAATTAATTTTTCAGTAAATAAATTGTATAAATTAAGTTTACAATCTGTATATACGAATAAGCATCTTATATTGTCAAAATTGAATTTTAATATTTCCAAATCTACTTTGTCAATCATAATTGCAATACTCTTGATAAAATTTAATTTTGTTATTTCGTAAAAATTGTTGTCATAAAATTCAAGACACTTCATGTCTATGAGAATATTTTCAAGTTTAGAATATTCATTAATATCAATTTTTTTTAACTGTTGATAGATTTACTAAATAATTTAAAAGTGATTGTTCGTATATTTTAAAATAAGTAATATCTTCAAGAAATACTTTAAAAGGAGTATTTATTTGTTCATTATAAACTTTTATATAATCTACAATAAAATCAAAAGGTAAATTATATTTTTGTTTAAAAACTTTTAGTTTATCAATCATACAATGTAATATAAGGGTAATTTATAATAATTTAATTTTTTAACAATAATAAATATATATAAATTAATAGCCTAAAAATATTTTTTATGTATATCTTTTTCACATTATTGTTACAAATTAAGACATCAATTTTATATTAAAAATGCTTTAATTTCATTAAGATTAATGTAATTTTAAACTTTTTTTGCTCTAAATAAAAAATTTAATCATTAGTAATTATAATTAAAAAATAAAAAATATTATATTTTTAAAAAATCATTATATGTTGTTTAAAACTTTTTCGATAAATGATAAACTTAAAAAAATTATATTTAGAATTGATCTATAAAAAGACAACTTAAAGTATTAAATTTAAAATTTACTTTTTAATTTTATATATAATATTTAATTTAATATTTAACTTGTTAACAAAATTAAAATATTTTATGTATTTTTAATTATAAAATTTGTTGACTTAGTTAATAAACTGTTAGAACATAACTCCGTAATGAAAATTATACTTGAATCATGCTGAAACTTTGTAAGTTAATACGTTTCTTATTATATTTAGACGCTTTTTGTTTTTCCAATTAATAAATTTTTAAAACCTATAAATAAATTACACTATAATTTTCGTCTTTTTAATAAAATTAAATTTTTTATTGTTTTCTCGTAATATAAAATGTGTAAAATTGAATATGTATGAATAATTATATAACATATTTGATTTAAAACAAAATGACCTAAATTATTATTATTAACAAAAAATTGTTTTATACAATACAATCACAATAAATTATGTATTTATAAAATTTAAATATTATTTAAAATATTTTTATAATTTCTGTTAATTTTTTAAAAAATAACAATATTATAAATTTTTTTGTTGGTTTTATTAAACAAAAACAATATTTTATTATTAAATATGATAAATTTAATATCGTATTTATTTTTATTAGTTTTAAATAAGAATAATTTTATGTAATTATTTTAAAATATTGTTTTTTCGTTATTTATAAAATATTATATTTAATATATAACCAATGGACCCTATTAATAATAACCAGGGCAAAATATTAGACCCTGAAGATCTCACAAGTAACACTGAATGTGAGATAAAGGAATCCCATATAATAAGTAGTGTGTCTGAATATGAGGCTAGTTGAATAAAGAATAGACAAAGAAAAATAACTCAATAAATATTTTTAGTATTTAATATATAACACTTTTATATAAATGAAAATATAAAAATAAAAATAAATTATACCAATATTAAATATATATTGTTGTTTAAATCATATACAATGAAGGATATTTTTTATTTTATATTTTTGATGTAATTAATTCGTCGATCCAAGCTTGGATGATCAAAATACATTAAATCATACAACCAAGAATTTCCATAAAATCTTTCATTTTCTAATGTGAGTTTAATTAAAGCAGATATTAAATATCTTCTATCTATTTTATGAACACTAAACTTGTCAGATTCAAGTTCATCTAAGCAAGAAAAATACATGTTTAATGATGTTAATAATGGACATAAAGTAATATTCATTAATACATACATTTTTATATAGTTATGTGATTGTTTTTCTACAGGACTTATTAATTTTCTGTTATAATAAATTAACATAAATTCAATTATGTAAAGTATAACACTAATTGATTTATTAACTAACATTCTAAATAGTATGCTTTTATTTTCAATATGACCAATTTCGTGATATAATATACTTGTTAATTCATTTGTTGACATGATTTCTAACGTATTCCCAAATATAACTATTGTAACAATATCAAATATTGATGCTACTCCAACATTTAATTTAGGCAAATCAAGATGTAAAACATTTAATTTGTAATTTCTAATTTTAAAATATTCGATAATTTCTTGTGGCAAAACATTTTTTTTTAATTTTTTAACTTTAACATTATTAAATAAAAGTAAAGATATAATCGTTTTGACTATTCCTACCAATGCTGCATATATAAATATTTTATAATACTTAAACTTTATATAAAAATAGTCTAAAACTTTGTACATTAAAAAAGGAACAATCACTAAAGCTATAATATCAAAAAAAGGAAAAATCATTGTAAAAAAATACAAATAAATTATTATAAGAGTATTATATTTTGATAAAAAGAAAACCTAGGTGTCATATCGTCTTCAAATTCATTTTGTACTTTATAATCCATTAAAATAATTATACCATAAAAAATAACGATTTTGGTAATATTTTGATAAATATGCTTATAATGTTTGAATATCATATTTGAAGTATCTATAGTTAATGCATATTTTGGAATTGAATGTAAGTATGTGTGAACGATTTCATACAAACAAATAAGAAGTTGAAGTGTAATTATAATAATTGCAGTTTTTTTTATTTTTTATTCATTGTTTATTTTTAAAAATAATAAAAAAATTTAATAAACATACAAATTATTTGTTATTTAAATTTAAATAATATGACATATAAAAAAAACCTATTAAAATTTTATTTGCTTTTTATTACTTTTAAATTTTGTTTATAACTTTTATTAAAAATTAAATATTAAAAAAAATTAATAAAAAATAAATTTTAACAGCATAATGTATAGATATTTCAAAAAAATAATTTTTTTTATTTCAATTATAATAAAACTCTAGCAAATTTACTACGTTAAATAAAATTTAATTAATCTAATATAGAACAAAAAATAGTTTTTTAAATAATTATTCATCAAATTTTTGTCTATTTTTTACAAAATTAAAATTTTAAAATTTGCATTTTTTTAGATGAATTTATACAGTTAATGCTTGATTAAATTAATAAAACAATCTGATAATTTAAATTTTTAATGTATGCTAAAATATAAAATCTTAAATACAGTAAATTAATTATTAATTAAGTTAAAAAAATTAAACGATCTATATTATAAATAAAACAAAAAAATATATCAATATTATAGAAAGTATTTTTGATTGTTAATTTTTGTTGTAAAAAAATTTTTAAATTAAATTAAATTTTATTAATAAAATAAAATGTTTAAAATTATATATTAAATATATTTTTAGACAAAAAATATAAAACTTTAATATAAAACAAATATTACAAAAATGTTGTGTTAAATTTTTTTAAAAAATTAAAGTAATCAACAAATTTTAAAAAAAATATAGATTTTTTTATACTTTGTTATTTTTTTAAAAAATTGCTATTTAAGATTATAATGGAACATAAGTATGATATGCTTGCTAAATATTGTGGCGCAATGCATGGATACAAAACGAGAATAAATACCGTATGTTATGACATGTGAGGGAATAGTAACAAATTTTCACAATCAATATAGGAAAATTTTGAATATAGACTGCGAAACACAGGCATATTTTCAAGCTAGAGTGCTTAAAATGAGCGTAGAGAGTCTTTATATAAAAGCACTAAAATGCAAAAACATTACTAAAGATGAACAGGGACTAAGGAAAAGAAATTGCAGAAAACTTATGTGACAAATCACTTAATATCTTCTTGTAATGATATAAATTATTTTAATAACACTAAATCCCAATATAAACTTTTTATTTAAGGGTTAATTTCACTATTCTATTATTTTTCTCTTCCGTATCTAACGAGTTCACTTAGTATGTAAGTTTTCGTTCCTCTCGTTCTCCGCTAATATAAAGTCCTCCTCTTCTGTTCTCCATCGACACACTCTTTAAAGTTTCCTTAAGATTTACTGATTGGATATATGCTTCGATCCTGTCCGAGATTTCTAGCGCCTTTCTGTATTTTGCGTGGTATTTAGTGACTATACCATCCCATGTTAGCACATATGGAATTATCCTTGTTTTACACCAGTGTAACACTAAATCCCAATTGATATATTTAAATTTAAATTAATGTCTAAAAAAAATTAATGTTTATACAAAATCTTACTCTCTTATTTGATTATAATTTTAATTCAAATCATATGATCTTTATATGCTCTTTTAAATTTTCATAATTTTTATTTAATAATTTTTTTTAGAACAAATGAACAAATATATGTTAAATTTTTATATATTTAATTAAAAAATAATTAAAATTTTGAAAATTTAAATATGTAATAGTATTAAAATGAAAACTATTTTACCTTTTATTAAATTGAAATAACTTTATAAAAACTTTAATAATTTTTAAATAAATAAAATAATATAATATATTGTTTAAGCTTTAAAATTTATAAGATTTAACTTATATTAAAAAATTTGAGAAAAAAATATTTATTTTCTGCTTAAAAATACTTCAAAAAAAATTAGTTTAAACCATATTTTTATGTAAAAATATAAGAAATAATTTTTCTATTTAATTTTATAAACAAACATTTTATAAGATTTTTGTTTTGATGTAAATAAATTTTAAATGATTTAAAATTTAAACAATATAAGTTTGATTTATTTGTAAACACAAATATTTTATATAATCTTTAATCATTGTTATACAAATTATTTTACAAAATTTAAATTTTTTAAATTTTTGCTTTAATAAAATATTAAATAAAACAATTTTTGATTTAAAATAAAAATAAATATATTTTTAAATAAATAACCTGTCAAAAAATTGTTTACATTAAATAAACAAATGTATAAAAATTAAAAACAATTTTTGATTTAAATTTTAAATTTATTTTTTTACATTTGTAAAAATATTGAGATTTTGAGAATTTAATCAATTAAAAAATTAAGATATATCTTGTCACTACGATTAATAAATTTAAATAAATTTAATAATATTAAAATTTTTTTTTAATTTTAAATGTCTAATAAAATATTCATAAATCATTTTAAATTTATAAAATAATAAAGAATTAATTAAAACTGTTTCCAATTTATTCTATTTAAAAAACATCTTTATTTAAATTATACACGTAAAATTTGATTATTACATTTTCTTTGTAAATTTTTATATATAAATAAAAAAATTAAAAAATATGTTTCATTTTAAAATTATTACATTTTATTGTAATTAATATTTTAAAGTAATTTTTAAATAAACGTATTTATTATATATTTATATTAATTATATAAAATTTGTTTACAAGTTTTATCATGAAAATTTTTTAAAAAACTTACATTAATCGCTTGCATTGAAAAAATCAATCACAACATTATTATTAATTAAGAATTATTAAAAATCATTTATTAAAAAAATTTGTAAGGGTTCTATGACTTTACAAAATTGCAATTTATTACAACACGCAAATGTTAATGTAAATTCAAAAGTAAACATTACATGTTCATATTTTACAAAATGTTTACAAAAAATTGTTGAAGAAGCAAAAAAAAGTGAATGTTGTGAAGACAACATACTGGTTACACAAGAAGTGAATTCATTATCATATACTATCAATGATAAAAATAATAACGAAACTCTAACGTGTAATGAAGACATAAATTTAAATAAATACTATAATCTTGGAAAATATATTATTTCTAAATGTAATGAAACTATTATAGACAAAATAAAATGTTTTTATTATGATTTAATATCCACAGAATCTTCAAATAATGATTTAACTCCAAATATTTGTAGTGAAAAAAATACTGAAAATGATAATTTTTATAATTTTGAAAGTATAGTTAAAACTTACGAAGATAGACAACAAGATGCATGGTTTTATAATAATACTGTTTTGTTTATTAAAAGTTGCTTGTTATTTTCTGCAATTTTTGGAATTTTAATTCTATTTGCTATGCCATATTTGAAAAAAAGAAAACTTAAGTGTAAAGATTTAGAAATTTAATTATGTATTCCTTTTTTTAAAATAAAATAATTTTAGTTTATATTTTCTTATAAATTTGTTTAAATTTAAATAAAAAATATATAATTAATTATTAAATTTATATATTACATAAAATACAAGCACAGTATTTATTAATGTTAAAATTCAAAAAAAAATATTATAAGTTTTGATATAAAAAACGAAATGATTTAAAATATTTTTTTTAGCATTTTTTATTTTTTAATCTATTTATATGTAAAATTCATATAAAGTTTAAATTATTTTTTTAAAATAAATTTAAATTGGTTCATTTATAAAAAAATAAAATTTTAAAATATCATAATTTTTAACAAAAATAAATTATTTTATTACGTTTATTTTTTAATTAAATTGTTTATTTTTTAAATATTTATTTATGCGTTATTTTTATTATATTATTTGTTTAATCTAGTATCGACCTTTGGAAAACAGTAGTTTGCTGGTTTGCCTATTTGGTTTCAGCTATCCTGCCTTCTCTCCTGTACTCCATTGAAATGCTTTTAAAAGTTTTTTATAAAAGTTGTGGATTGAATGTATGCTTCAATTTGGTCGGTGATACCAAGTTCCTTTCTGTGTTTAGAGTGATATTTACTCAATATACCGTCCCGCGTTATCACATATGGTATTATCTTTGTTTTACATCCATGTAACAGACCCAATTCATTTGCAAGTTCATCATATTTTCTAAGTTTTTCTGACTAAATTTGTTGCAAATAATCAAGTAGGGTAACTCCTATTTCCACAATAAGTAGTTATTTCTTATTTTGTCTATCAAAAGTGTATCAGATTTATTATACCTTATCTTGTCGTCTGATTATATGGTCGTATCTACTCTTTTTGGTATATTTATTTGCGAACTCGTTTATTTATATTATAAATTAATTTTATTATTCATTTCATTTTTGCTAATAGACAATTTGATAAAACAATAAATTGTTAATCAGCTTCTTGGTAACCTATTTCTTTATCTTATTATGCACTTTTATTAACAAATTTATAATTTATTATTAAGTAAAAAAATCAATACAATTTTTTTTAAATTGATTAATAAATTAAATAAACAATACATATGTTTTATTTTTTTAGAATTTTTATAATTTATGTTCATTTTTATTTTTTTAAAGCAAATTATTTTATTTTTAAATATTAAGAAATACTTTTTATGACCATTTTCGAAATTATGACAAAAAAATTAATTAATTAATTTATGTGTTATAAATTTTTGAATATTAAAAATATAATTTTTATCTGTTTATAAAAAAATCTATTTTAACCAGTTAAAGTTTTATAATATTTATACATATTATTTTAAGTTTATTTAATAAAAAAATTTAATTAATTTTCTTATTTTTATTAAATAATTACAATTAAAATTATTTAAAACTTTTGATTTGAAAAAAGTATTTATAATATTTATTTAAGACTCATAAATAACATACTTTCAATATTAAAATTTAAAAATTTATTTTTTTTAATTATATTATTTATTCAAATTATCATGGTCATTATGATTAATGAAAAAAATATATTTTGCAATATATGTTTATTAAAAAATATTATTTTTTTAATTATTTTAATTTTTAAATAGATCTTTCATGTGATACAAATTGTGCTTAAAAAATTAATTTATTTTTAATACAATGTATTTGAAAAATATAATATTTTATAAATCTACAATATCTAATACTATTTAAAAAAATATATTTATGAAAAAAAAGTATTTTAATTAAATAATTTAAAATTTTTATAATATATTTTGTAATATATTTAAATTTAACCATATTATGAACAATAACAATTTTAAAAAATTTCTTTTTAATGATTATACATATTTTTCTAAGTTAAATATAACATGCCAACATTTTAAAAGATGCTTAGAATATATAAAAAATAAAATTTTGAATCATGAATGCATTTTTGATACATTAAATATTACTAAAGAAGATAATTTTGATAAATACAATTTATATTTTAATAATAAAATATTTACTTGTCGAGATAGCTTAGAACTTTATGAATATTCTAATTTTGGAAAAAATTTATTAAAATTTTGTCCTACTATAAAATTAAATAACACTAAGTGTATTTATTTTGACCAATTTATAACAAATATTTCAAATTTAATCGATAATCCTAAATCTTCTAAAAACTTTTTTTTTATCACAGAATATGAAAAATTTGAAGATTTTAGAAATGAAAATGGTCACCAAGAATTACTTCTTACTAGCCCTGTATTTATAATTTTTATTCTTCTCATATTTTTATCAAGTTTTGGAATTTTAGCTGTAATTTACATGGCTTTTTTTGATATGAGAGAAAAATCAAATCAAAATACAAAAAATGAAGTTGAAGAAATTGAATTATAATAAAATTTTTAATTCTAAATATCATAAATTTTTTAAAAAACTTTTATATATTTATACATTTTAAATTATTAAGTTATTATCTTTAATAAACTTAAAATTTTTGTTGATATCTTAGTTTAAAAATTACAAAATATTACACTTTAGAGTAAATTATCATTTTATATTATTTTTATAAATTAATTAAGTTTGAATTAAGAGAACCAAATTTCTAAAATTATTTTTATTATTAATCTAAAAAAAATGTTTAATATAATTTTTCATAAGTTACACTTTGAAATTATTTAAATTAATGTTTTCAAAAACTTTTTTAGAAATTACACTATTATATTTTAAACTGTAATATACTTGAAATCTTAATTTGATTTTTAAAATTGAAAATAATAAAATATATTATTATCTTTGACCATAAGTATTATGGATAACATTTTAACAAAAAAATTAAACTTAAAAATTGTTATATAAATTAATAAATTTTATATATCTAATAAAAATGTAATGATTTTTTGCATATATTTTTTGTCAAAAAATTTCTTTTATATAAATAAAATTTATTAACATAAAACAAAAAATTTAATGCATTTTTATTAAAATATTATAGATCAACATAAAAAGTTTTATGAAAGATGATATTTTATTCATTAAAAATATTTTTCAATATAAATAATTTTTTTAAAATTATTAGAAGAATGTTATAAACAACAAAAATTTTATTTTGAAAATAAATTTAAAATAATATATTTATTACTTTAGAATTAATCTATTGTATTTAATCACTTTATAACTGAAAAAGATAATTTTAATTAATTTGTAACAGGCAGGTTAATTTTTAAAAAGTTAAATCTTTAATATATTTTTACTTAATTAACATTACTCAAAATAATTAATAGTAAAAATTATTATTAAATAAATATATGGAATTATAAAAATAAAAGAATAGCAAACTTTTAAATGCCAAAGGTAATATCATTAATTATTATTAAAATTATTAGATTAATAAAAAATTATAAAATTATTAAAAAGAAAAAATATAATTTTTTTAATTAATTTATAAATTTTTATTTTCTATATAATCTGAATTTTAAGAATAAAAAAAATTATTAAGATATATAAAATTATTAAATAATTAAATTGTTATAAAATACAGTTTTTTTAAAATATAATGTTATGAATCATATAAATAACTTTAAAAATATTATATTCAAACAATAGATATTGATGTAAAAATCTGCAAATAAATAAACATTTTTAATTGAATTATAAGTGTAATGTATAAATATAATTCTAACTAGAACAAAAAACCTTAGCATTAAATATTAAAAAAATCAATCAGATACTTAACTAAATTGTGCATTATTCAACTACAATAATTGAATAGTATTTAATTAAATGATATATGCTTATAATATTATTTATGAAGTACAAATCAAAAATTTAAACATACTAAAATATGAAGTATAAAATTTAAATCAAATTGAACTATAAAAATTATTTATTTAATTCAACGTTTAAGTATTAAGAATCAACTAAAATATGGAATTAAAAAGAAAATCTAATAAAAATTATAATATATTCATATACGTCAATTAAAAAAAAATATTTAAAAATTACAGGACTAAATTTTATGTTTAATATAAAATAATTATTTCACTTTATATATTATATTTTTTAAAAAAAATGAAACATTTATACTTTTTAAATTGATCGACATAAAATATACAAATTTTAAATTTTTTTGATAACAATATTGACAAAAATGTCATATTAAAGTTAAGAACATTTTTAAAATAAATTTTTAGGTTATTTTTTTCAAAAATAGCATATTTAATTGTGTTATAAATCTATATATCTTTTTCATCATAATGTGTATCTTCTTCTATTTTATTATATAAATTACTTTTATGTGAATTTATAAAAGGTTTAAAAACCCATAAAATTTCTCCTTCTTGTTCAAATGTACCTTTTCTAATTTCATATAATTTTATGTCACAAGCCAAATCATTTTTAAGCTCAACTCTTTTCCCTTTATTTATCAAATAATGCCTAAAAGCTATTAAATCGTTGTAATTAGCCAACATTAAAATACGTTTACTTCCTTTATGAGCTGGTAACATTCTTCCAAACAAATTCTTTAGATTTTCATTTATATTGTTTGTTACTAAATGACAAAATTGGCTTAAATTTACAGTTCTATTCAATTGAAAATTTGATATACTAAATTTGTAAGTATCTCCAAATGGAAAACTAGAAATAGTCATTGAAGAAGGCATACCTTTATTTTCAAATATTAAAATTAGAGTAGTAAAATAATTTTTATGTAGATTCTCACTTAATTCTTCATTTGTAGTATTTCCACGTAAAAAAACAAACCGTTAAAAATCAATGAAATATGTTTAGAAAATTGCAAAAGTTTACTGCTAGGTTTTTTACTTGTAGTCACAAGTATTTTAGGATATTGGGGAATATCATCAGTTATTTTTTGATTGTAAATTATTTCATCTAAAATATTTTTACCATCCTTTCTTAAATCATAACTCAACTTTGAGGTTTCATTTAAATGATCTAAAACTTTATTTTTTTGTTTTCTATCTCTTGATTTTTATATTCTTCTTCTTTTTTTAAAAGATATTCTCTTTTTTTTCTTAATTTATTTAACATGTTATATGGGCCGAAAAATTAAACATAATATTTAAAAATAATTCTAAATCGATTTACATACTCAAAATTAGAAAATAAATAATTTTTTTTATAAATTTAAAGAAAATCTTATTAAAACATAGATGGTTTTTTTATATTAGTAATTTAGTTAGTAAATTTTAAAATATTTAATTTATTTTTTCAAAAGATTATAATTTTCAGCATACACTTAAAAACTATTTATCAAATTACTTTTAAGAAATTAAATTTATTATAATTTTGATATGATTAGAAAAAAAATTTAATTATGATTTTAAAAATGAATAAACATTGTAATAATAAGTTTTATTTAATTTGAAAATTAAATTTTTAAAGTTTTTTAATTTTATTTTATATTTTATAAATTTGATATTTGTTTCATTTTAAAACATAAATATAAAAAAAATTTAATATACCATTATGGATAAAAAATCAAACATAGGAATAATAAAACAAGTCATCATACGCGATATGTTACAAATTTCATATGTAAGATACATATTAGTACCAGTATTGTTTACTACAATATTGGCATCGTATTTAGAAGTGAATGTAAGTTTAATGACTAAAGAATTAAGTGAAAAAATATCAAAAAATTTGGACCAACTCAATGCTATAAAATTTTATGTTTTATTTTCTTTTATGTCTATTTTATTAACAGAAATGAGTGGTTTTATTTACACCGGAATTGTTCAATATGTTTTTAGAACCACTTCAAAATCAACTTTTAAAACTTACATAAATTTGAATCCAAAAGATTTTAACAAATTTGGTTGTGGAGAAATCCAAATGATTATTGATAGAAAGTCCAAAGCTTGTTCAGAACTTATTCAAGTTATAGTTATTAATTTGTTACCTATAATTACAAGACTTGCATTTATAGGGTTTTCAATATTTGATAATTTAGGAAAATCTTCATGTGCAATTATTATTATGTCAGTTTTATTTTACATATCTATTACAATCAAAATTGCCATTTGGAGAACAAACATCAGAAGAAAATTAAATAAAAGTGAAAATAATGCATCTAACAAATTACAAGATGGATTAATTAATCATGAAACAATTGCCGTATTTAAAACATCAAATTTAGAAGTTAAAAAGTATGATGATTTATTAAAAATTAATGAAAAATATTCTAACAGTTTATGGAGAGCAATGTATATTTTAAATTTTTTACAAAAGTTTATATTTTTGATACAACATGCTCTTGTCATTTCAATAGGAATATTTATCAATCACATGGAAATTTCTAAATTGATTTTTTATATTTCAATATCAAATACATTAACAAATTCTTTAAGTAATCTTGGATATTTATATTCAAGATATACACAAGCTATTTTAAATGCAAAATCTGCATATAATGAAAATATAGTAGAAAATCAAGCTGAAAAAAAATTTTCATTAAGTTTTAACAAAAATATAATTTTTAAAAATGTTTATTTTGAATATGAAAAAAAAGCAATTTTTAAAAATATCAATTTTATTATAGATAAAAATGAAAAAATAGCTATTGTTGGTCGAAACGGATCTGGAAAAACTACATTATTTAAAATTTTTTTAAATTTTGAACTTTATCAAGGTCAAATTTTTATAGATAACCAAGAAAGTCAAAATAATCATTCACATCTTATCAGCTATATACCACAAAATGTGTTTTTATTTAATGATACTGTTATTTATAATATTAAATACGGATGTGAAAATATTACTGATGATGTAGTATTTGAAATATGTAAGAAATTCGGTTTATATGAATTTTTTTCAAATTTAGAACATGGTTTTGAAACAAAAGTAGGTGAAAGAGGAAAATTATTAAGTGGTGGAGAGCGACAAAAAATATTATTAATGCGATCTATTCTTAATAACAAAGAAATTTTAATGTTAGACGAATCCACATCTGCGCTTGATAAAGAGTCAGAGAGTAAATTTTTAAATATGTTATTACATGATAAACGAACCATTTTTATGATTATTCATAATATTGAATTAATATCTTTATTTGACAAAATTTTGTTTATAAATAACAAAAATATAGAAATTATATCAAAGAAAAATTTATTAGATGGTAACTATAGTCATGAATTTAATAAGTTTATTTTAGATGCTCAACACAATAAAAATTAATTTTTTTATATAAACATAAATAATTTTTCACTACTTAAAATTTTTTTTTATATGTACAAAAATATTTTAACTTTATTTTATATATCTTAAATCAAAGATTTAATTATATTAAAGTTATTTTAATATGCAATGTTATACTTATTAAAATAAAAAAAATATATGTTGTAAATTATTTTTTAAATTATAGATTTAACGGTAAATAATTACTTTGAAAATCGTATTTAAAATGACATATAATTCTATTTTTTAATAAATATTTGCATCATTTAATAAAAAATATTGTATGGTTAAAAATTTAGAATTATTTTTGATGAGTTTATTAGAAAAAAATTATATAGTTTTTTTATAAAAAAAAATATTTTTAAAATAAGAATTTTTTTGACTTTTAATTTAAATAACATGTTTTATATTTAAATAAAAAACATTTTTTAATAAGAGAAATTATATTTTATAAAACATATTCAATTATTGGAATATAAATTAAACAATAATTTTTATATTGAAATTTATTAAAATTTTTTTATATTATTGAGATAAACATATGATAAACAAAATCTTTATTAAAAATTAATATTTTCATTTTAAAAAATTATATGGGTGAATTCTCTTAAGATATTTTATATCTTTGTATTTTTCAAACTCACTAAAATCAACATTTTCCTTATTAAAAACTTTTTTGCTAATCTCAATCATTTTTTTCAAAACTTTAACATCAATACTACATGTATCAACATTTTCCTCTATTTCAATCTCCATATCATTATCAACTTCATTTGATTCTTCTTCTAAACAATAAATTGGCTCAAATTCAATCTCTTTTGTAATTATTTGTTGAACTGTAGATTTAGTCTCATCATTAACCATTAATAATGAATAATTATTTATTCTAACAAGGCTACTATTATTATCTATTTTAAAACCTCTTAGTTTTTCACTAATAAGTCTATCTATAGATGAGTATTTATTTCTACAATCATAAAAATTACTTTGTATAAGAAAATTGTAAAATTGTGATATTGAACAATTCATATCGCTAAAAATAGATAAAAGTGGTGGACTAAGACTATTTATAAATTTACTTGTATCATAACTTATTTCTTTATATGATGTAGTGCTAGTTAATAGAGCTTTACACAAATCTCTAGAGTGAAAATTACTAAATTCTAAAATAATTGTTTCATCTTTTAATTTTAGTTTTAGAAAATATAAATTTTCAACTTGTTTTGTTTGCATAGCTAAAATATTATTTTTGTCAATTTTTCTGATCGACTCAATTGACTTTACTAATAACATATTATGTTTTATTTCTAAAAAAACTTGCTGATTTTTATAAATAGCTTTTAGTCCATCCATAAACAAAGGGTCTCTTGTTTTAAATTGATAATAATAAAAGATATTTAAAAATAATTTTTATATCATTATTATTAATATTTTGAATATAAAAAAATCTAAAAAGCAAATATTTTTAAAAAAAATAAAATTTATATTATTTTTAAAATAAAATAAATATTTATATACCTAGTGAAGTTTTTGAAAATAAAACAAGGGAGAAATAATGTAGAGGCAAACAATATGGCTGTAAGTAATGCCATAATAATAATATTTTATAATACTTTCATTAGTAATCTGTCAGTTGCTCAATCTGAAAAGATCTAAGAATAAAAATGATTAAATAAATACATTAAATTATTAACAATATTCAAAATCTCTATTATATATTATATAAAATAATTTTATAAATTTAAATACATAATTAAATATATTATAAATCATATTTTAAATTATATAATTTATAAATAATATATAACCAGTAAAAAAACATTTTAATTTTTTGGAAAAAAATTGTGATTTTTAAAGTTTAATTATTTTAGTATCAACTAAAATTAACAGTTTATGTTGATTATTAAAATTTTTAAGTATTATTTTTTAAATATATTAGAGTACAATATAATATAAATATTTTTTCATATATATTGATTTTAATAACTAAAATTTTAAAATTTTTTTTATTGAAGATCTTTTTAAGTTATTAATATACAAAAAATATACAAGAAAATAAAAATTTTTTAATTAAAATTGAAATACTAAAAATTTACAAAATATAATGATAAAAAAAAATTTATTCTTCAGCTACATTCATATATCTAAATTCAAATCCATTTTTTGTATCACCATAAACTTTTATAAATGCACTGAGTCTTTTAACATGTAAAAATCTTCTTATTACATTTTTTAATCCTTGTTTATTAATAATATCTTTATTGACTCGTACACTTACTAAGTGTTGATTGGTACTAACTTCAAGTAATTTTTCTTTTTTCCAGTATAAGTTTTAATTTTCTCATATAAATGACTTTGTAAATCTGAAGGTGTAAGTAAATTATCAGATGCAGGTTGGGTGCAATCTATATTAAATTCAACTTTTTCTATTTTTGTAGAAGACATTTTTAGGGCTAGAAATAATATGAAATATTTTTTTGAAATTTTTAAAGTCGATATATAATATTAAAAATTAAAACTATATAAACTTTTTTTAAAAGATGTAATGGTTTATCAAAGTTAATATAAATATTTATTTAAAACATATAATTCAATATAATTATGTATTAATACTAACAACATT
The DNA here is from genome assembly GCA_000447185.1 of Vairimorpha apis BRL 01. Lineage (NCBI taxonomy): Eukaryota > Fungi > Microsporidia > Nosematidae > Vairimorpha > Vairimorpha apis. The sequence goes on along the minus strand of KE647313.1, from coordinate 54,822 downwards.
TAGTAAAAACTGACTTTAATACAAATTTTTATTTTGAATTACGTTCTCAATTACCTCCTATCATTCCTCTGTAATATGTATATATCAATGATAACATAAACTCATTTAGATTATTTTAAAACTTTGAATTTAATATATACAAGACTGTGGCCGTCTAGATCTAATTCTTTTCTATATTACCTGTAATAGCTTGTTATAATACATTTTTATGCCATATTATATGATATAATTTTAGTCTTATATTCATAAATAAACCACTGTGATTAACCAATAGGTCGTTTTTTTGTGGTTCTTCATTATTAACAACTAATTTTGTCAGAAATTGTAATTTTCGAATAAATAATAAATATTTCTTATCTTAATTATCATTTATATATATCAGGACTATTACACTCAATTTTTATTCAGTTATTTAATCTAATTAACGTCTATTTTGTTTAAAAGACATTTGTAAAAAATTATTTTAAAATTTTTGATTAGCTAATTCCATAATTAAGAAAAACAAATAAAAATATAGTAAAAACTCTATTTTGTTTTCGCTTTTTTTCATATGCTAATTTATATCACATTTTATAGCTAAATTGTCTACATACTTATATTTATCTATATAATAATGAATATTATGATCCTTTACAAAAGATATTTATATCCTGTAAAGCATTAATGTATTCTTTTAAAGATTCTTTGATTATCCATTTAACTAACGCTGATAATTCATTGATTTATATCAAAGATTCATTTCTTATTTTGTTTAATTTTGCGTGATTTTTTTGATTTTCTGTACAGAGTAGATTGTTGAGCTTCCTCTAAGTTTTATCAGTTATTTCTCCTTTAATGTTCTACTTAATCATAAAGAGGAATTTAATTTAAAAATTTGTGTATTTTCATCATTTTATGCTTTTTAAAATAACATTTTCCTTAATTAGATCTCTAGGTTAGATTTTAAAGAGTTGTGTAGATGTAAAAGCATAAACAACATCACATCAACGTTAATAACTTCATTTATAAATTCATTTTTAGTAAGACAGCTCCTCTTTACATACAGAATGCTGATGTATATGATATTTAACAAATATTTAACGGATATATTCATAAGTATTTTTTAAATATGTGTTTTTTTTATACAATCAAACATAATAATTTATTTATTAGATTGTATATTCATTTAATATTTTTATAAAATCTTTGTTTAAGTTTCAATTTAAAAGAGTTTCAAAGAAAAAATCAATAGACATAACTTTTTTTATGATATCCTTCATAATTACATTCTATATTTTTAGTGATCTTAATTATTTATGAACTTAATGTGATTTGGATTTAAGATGATTTTTCACAGATCACAAGGTTATTTACAAATTTGCTACATTTATTTCGAATCACACAGTTTTTAAAAATATCTTTATTTTTATTACCATTTATTTTATAACCTTATTAAACTTGAAAACAACTTTAGATTATCGATAAAAAGAAAATAGTTTTAAGAGTAATTTGAATATTCTTATCAATATATAACTTAAAAAATTTCATTCAATCTTTTGCTGATAGTGTCAATGTATGAACAAAATATATAAAAAGAAAGTTTGTTGCGTTATACAATACCACTTTTAACTTTATTATTAGCTTACAGTATAAATTTAAATTAAAGAAATCAACTTCAATAATCTTACTGTATAATCAGGCATTCTTATTATTTCATCCATTTAAATAAAAGAATAGTTAATAAACAAATAATTAATGATATCAATTCCTGTGCTTTTTTAGTCAATTGATTAATTTTATTATTCAGATATCAATCAATATTAGTATTGTATGACTAAACTTTTCTTTTGATGCTTTATATAATTGAAAAAAAAGTAATTTAACTAAATAATTTTTTAAAAATTTTATATTAAAATAAAATTTTTTTTAAGCATCTAAGTTAATGAGATTTTCAATTGTTTTATAAAAATATATATTTTTATAATTAGACATTTTACAATGTTATTTTTAAATTTTTTAATAAATTTATTTAGAACAATAAATATTTATTTGTTGCATTTTTTATAAAAAATATAGAAAATTTTTTGCACTTTTTTCATAATTTATAAAACAAATAATTATAAATATAAAAAATTCAACGATGTAAGAAGTTTTAAGATTTTTAAACATATAAAAATGTACATTGTTTATAACCTAAATATTTAATTTTTTTGTTTATATACCCTATTTGTATATGAACATTATTCGTACAGACAATTTTAAAAGTGAAATTTTTTCAATTCTAAAACAATATTCATCAATCAATTTAAATTTGATGATTTCAGGAGGTTCTTTATTAGAAATATTAAACAATGATAATTTTCGAGAATTAGATACAAGTAGATGGAAAATATGGTTTGCCGATGAAAGATTTTCATTATCAGATTTAAATTATACAGGTGCTTTACCTTTCTTAAGTCATTTGAAAAATACAATCGTGTATAAAATGGATGTTGAAAATGAAAATTGTGTTGATAATTATAATAAAATTCTAGATAAAATTGATATTTGTTTATTAGGTGTTGGTGAAGATGGACATATTTGTTCTTTATTTCCTAATAGTAATGATTTAGATAGAAATATGTATGTAATAAAAACTTATAATTCTAATGTAGTATCTCCTCAGAGAATGACAGTTACTCTTAAATTTCTAAATAATATGGTAAAAAATCTATATTTTGTTATTCCTCCTAAAAAAGATAAAAAAAGAGATCGTCCCCATGAAAATATTCTTGGAAGATTGAAAATACCATT
>KE647313.1:0-22047 GCA_000447185.1 Vairimorpha apis BRL 01 | reverse complement strand
AGAACTCTACTACGACACAATAATATGTGTATATACAAACAAAACAATATTCTCATGTTTATCCAGAAACAGGAATTTTAACAGTTTTATATAAATACGAACATATTTTAGATTTTGTTGTTTATATGAAGAAAAGTAATTTAGTTGTTAATAAGAATGTTTTTAATAAGATTGAACGTTATTTTAATGAAGTTGTTGTTAATATTAAAGTTTGTGAGTGGTTAGATTTTAAGAAAGTTGTAATGTTGTGTGGAAGTTTTTATAATTGTGGTAATGGAGTGGAGAAGAGTAATGTAGTGGAGAAGAGTGTGTATAGTAGTAATGTGAACAATAGTGTGGAGAATGGAAATGTGAATATTATTGATAATTGTAATAATACTTATATTAACAAGTATAATAGTAATGTGAACAACACTTATATTAATAACACATGTATTAACAACACTTATATTAACAACACTTGTATTAACAACACATGTATTAACAATATTAACAATATATATAAAAACACATTCAAATTTAATTCACCTACAAAAACACACTTCAATTTATATAAAAACTGGTTCGGTACAACTTCATTTACAAATTTCTGTAGACTGGCTCTTTTAATTAACAGTGATATAGAAATTGATTACTGGGAAATACGAACAGACGATGAATGGATTAAGATAGAGAAAAGTTGTAGAGATATTATATTGAGTAGGTGTAAGTTTAAGTATAGTGAGAGTGAGGTACGGGATATTATATTTAATATTAAGAGGGATGATAAGTATAAAGATTGTGTTGTTGAGAGGTATGGTGAGAGGTGTGGTGAGAGTGTTAATGAAAGTAAGGATGATAAGTATGGAAGTGTGGATATTGGAAGTGTGAATGATAAAACAAATACTAAATACAATGATAATAAAATAAATATAGAATATATTGATAATAAAATAAATTCTGAATACAATGACAACAATATAAATATTGATAAATTAAAAATGGAATCTTATAATATTCCAATACAAGAAAAATATAAAATAATGGAAGAATATTTAAAAAAAGGATTGTATAAAATAAATTGGGAAATTCAAGTAATTGAAGAAGATTTAATGAATGGAGAAAATAAAGAATTAAGTGGAAGTGAGAAAATAGAGTTAAGTAAAAGCGATTTAAATGGAAAAACAAAATTAAATAGAAATAATTTAAATGGAAAACATGAATTAAATACAATTGACAAATCAAAATTAAATAAAATAAAAATTAGTAAAAATATTCTTAGTCTATTTAAAAGATGTACAGATTTAAATACGCCGTCTTTTGTTATTCTAAAAGATAAATCTGTTTATTTTGTTCCTCAGAGATTTAGAGATGGTGAAATTTTATTTCATTTTATTTGTAATGGAATGGGATGTAATAGTAATGATAATAGAATAGATTATAGTTGTATTGGAATAGATTGTAATAGTAATGATATGTATGTTGGTAATAAAATAGATTATAATAATGATAATAGAATAGATTATAGTTGTATTGGAATAGATTGTAATAATGACAATAGAATAGATTATAGTGATAATAAAATATATTGTAACAAATATAACATTGATAATAAATATAACATTGATAATAAATATAATATTAATAACAATTATAAATATAATACTACAATAATAATAAACACAAATAATAAAAGACTAATAAATAAAACATTACTAAAACTAAACCTAAATAAATTTATAATAGTAACAGATAAGATAATAACAAATGTACCTATAGAATTAACAGATGAAGTATGTAGATCTTATATACCTGATATAGGATGGAATTATAATTTAAGAGATGGTGAGGATATTAATGGTGTGTATAGTTTGTGTGAGGGTGTGCCTGATGAATTTTATAGTGGGATGGTTGTTTAATGAAGAGAATGTTTTTTAAGAATTTGTTGTTGTTATAATATTTATTATTTATGTTTTGTTGTTATTAGAATATCTATTATATTAGGATTATGTTGTGTTATATAAATATATTTGTTATATTTTGTTGTATTGGTAAAATATATTTGTTATTTATATTATGTTGTTATTAGAAGATATTTTTATATTTTGTTGTTATTAGAATATCTATTATATTAGGATTATGTTGTGTTATATAAATATATTTGTTATATTTTGTTGTATTGGTAAAATATATTTGTTATTTATATTATGTTATGTAATTAAATATTTTAATGTGAAGATTTCATTATAAGAATTTGTTATATAATATTAGAATATATAAATTATTTATATTATGTTGTATTGTGAAAATAATATTTTATATTTGTTAAATAGAATTGTTTAAATTAAAAATGTTTTTATATAATAATTACATTTAAATTTAATTAAACACACTTTTAAAAATATTTAATTTGTAATGTTAAAAAAATTAAATATTATATTTAAATATTTTATTATTACATTTTAATTTAATTAAAACACACTTTTAAAATATTAAATTTGTTGTAGATTTAGAAATTTTATAATAATAAAAATAAAAAATTACATTTAAATAACTTATAATTATTTTTGTATTTAATTAAAAACACTTTTAAAATATTAAATTTATAATGTTAAAAAATTGTAAATTTTTTATTATATTTAAATTGTTGTTAATAAAAAACGAATTTTTATTATTACAAATTTTAGTTAATTCATATTTAATATAAAATTTAATTAAAATGATGTTTTATTTATAATTTTTTATTCTTTTTTTTCATAATATTTGAAGTATCTAAAAAATTTATTATTATTAATTTTTTAAATTAAAAATCAAATTTATTTTACACAGTTAATATTTATATTAAAAAAATTTATTGTAACTTACAAATTATAATTAATATCTGTTATTTATATATAAACCTTAAAAAAAATTCATTTTAGAATTTCAATTTTAAAACAAAATTATAATTTATTGTAACTTACAAATTATAATTAATATCTGTTATTTATATATAAACCTTAAAAAAATTCATTTTAGAAATACAATTTTAAAACAAAATAATATTATAATTTATTAGAAACTAAATTCTTTTATTTAATATACTTTATATAAAATAAAAAAATATATTATTAATTAAAAACAAAATAATATTATAATTTATTAGAAACTAAATTCTTTTATTAAATATACTTTAAAATACATATATACACTTTAAAAATTATTTTATATATAAATTTTATCAAATATTTTATCAAAATTATGATTTATTTTAAATAAATATTTTATTTAAAAAAAATGTACTTTTAATTAAAGTCATTTAATAATTACTATATTAAACTATTAAACTATAGTATAAAATATTAAATATAATATATAAAATCATTTAATAAATATAATTAAAAATACCAACATATAAAAAACTATATTCATTTATTTAATGTACTTTAAAATACAAATATAAACTAACTTTTAATTAAAATTCCAAAATCACACAAAAAACACTCACAACTAAAAACACTCCAAAATACTCTCAACACTCACATTACAAGCAAAAATATTATAAACACTTAAAAAAACAGGAAACTCATCAACAACATTTCGACTACATAAAAACTTAACTAAACATTTAACAGTTCCTACACCTTGAATCTTTTGATTCCCTATCTGTTTCTCAAACTCATCAACACTCAAATTATTTGTAACTTTACTAACACCAAATTTATAATTCCTACCACTACAACAAGACACAATTAAATCAGCTATACCACAACTTTCAAATAAAGTAGCTTCACTTGTTTCAGGATAAAAAGTTTTCATAAACTTTTTAATTTCAATCAATCCGTTACGTAAAAAAGCAACTTTAGTATTACCTGAACAATTAAGTCCATCAACTATACCGTATCCTAAAGATATAACATTTTTTAATGATCCACATAGTTCAACACCGTGTACATCTTGAATACATGTAACTTTAAACATATTACAATTTAGTATATCGTATAATAATATACGATCTGTTTCTAGAATGTATCCTAGTGTTGTTTCTGATTTGTATTTTATGTTACCTGATATACTTTTAGATACGTCTAGAGCTATATTAGCGCCCATAAGTACATTTGTTTTACAATTAAGTAGATTGTTTAAGTAATCTGATATTAGTTCGAAGTGAGTGTCGTGTTCTATAAAACCTTTGATTAATGATAAGACTGTTATATTTGGTTTTAAGATTTTTTTAAATGTTTGAATAGTTTGGATGTATTGGTGTGGGAGTGCTATTATTAGTATGTCTGTGTTTGATAAGTCGTTTGGGTTTGTTGTTGATTTAATGTTTGGTGGGAGGGTTATGTTGGGTAAATATTTTGGGTTGGTGTGGTTTTTATTTATGTGGGTTGATAGTGGTGTGCCGTTGTATTGTTCTTCTATGCCGTATAATAGGATTTCTGGGTCGTATAGTTGTGTGGTGTTGGTATTATATGTTGTGTTGTTGTTATGTATTGTGTTATTGTTAGTATTATTATCATTACTAGTATTATTATTATTAGTTATCATGTTAGTACTAGTATTATTATTATTATAGTATATGCTGTGTTAGTGTTGTTGTCAGTACTAGTACGTTTGGTTATGTTTGATGATATTATTGTTGATATAGTTGTACCCCAACTTCCTGTTCCTATGATACCTATTTTTTTCATTATTAATAAAAAGGGTTCTGATTTTTTTATATTTTTAATTTAACTAATTAGAATTTTATATTTTTTTAATTTGTTTCTTTTAAAATTTAAAATGATTGATTTTTTTTATATTAAAATTGTTTTTTAATAAGATTTAATTTGTTTGTTTATTTTGAAATTTTTATATTGTTAAATGAAATATTAAAAGATTTATATTATTATATGATGTTTTAAATTATTATATTATAAAATAATTTGTTTTTATTGTTATGTAAAAATTATATTTATATTATAACATGATATAATAAATTATATTTATTAAGTGATATATTACAAACTTATTTTTATTGTTATATTATATATTAAATTATTTTTATATTATTATATGATGTTTTAAATTTACATTTATTCTTTTAAGACAAAAATAAATTATTTTATATTATTATATTATAAAATAATTTGTTTTTATTGTTGTATAAAAATTATTTTTATATTGTTAAATGAAATTTATTTTATTTTTATATTTTTATATGATTTTTTAAATTATTATATTATAAATTTATTTATTTTTATTGTTATATAAAATTAATTTAATTAAGTGATAAATTAAAATTTATATTTGTCTAAATATTGAAATATTTTATAATGAATATATAAAAAATTGTATATTATATAATTAATAAAATAAATTAATTATATAAACTAATGACTTTTATTTTATAAATGTATTTAATTGTAATATTGTAAATAAAATTAAATTTATATTAATTTAGTAAATATTATTTGTTAACATTAATAAATATATTAAGTTTACTTTTTTTAAGTTAAATTGAGTTATTAATATTGTAAATATAATTAAATTTACTTTAATTTAGTAAATGTTATTTGTTAACATTAATAAGTTTACTTTTTTTTAAATTCTATTGAGTTATTAATATTGTAAAAAAATATCTTAATTTTCAAATTTAATTTAAAAAATAACATGTTACACATAGAAATTTTTTTTATTTTATAAATTTTTAAAATATTCTAATAATAAATCTAATATTTGTTTAATTGAAACAATTAAAATATAATTTGTAAAAAATATTACTAATTTATTTAAATTTTTTTATCATTTATAATTGTTATATTTAAATTTATTTAGATGTTTTTTTTATATTAAAATATTTATATATTTTTTAGAATCTTATATTAAATTTAAATTTTCTTTAACAAAAATGATGTTAATACAAACCTTCAATTTAAGACTGTAAGATTAATTTATTAAGTTGTAAGCAACTATTATTTTTGAAAATAAATGAATCTACAAATGTGAATATTTAAAAAATTCTAAAAATTTTGTTATTATTACAAAATGTGAATGAAAAATTCTAATTTTTATAATCATATTTTATTATTAAAAATTTACATATTGTGATAGTAAAATATACACTATCTTAAAAGTTGTATTTATATCTGTTAAGTACTATTAAATTTATGATATGAAAGACAAAACAAAATAATCATATAATATAATCGCATTTTAAAAGATATGAATTACATGTTGATTCATCTCTAAAACAATATAAACAATGAACAAACTGAAATTTAAAAATATTAATCAATAACATTATATTATCTATTATAAATTCATATCTTTAAATTAATATTAAATGAAAAAAATATAAATTTATAATGTATATATAAAAATTCTTATATAATAAAGTATAAGTTTAATATTTTTGTGTTTATAATAAACATAATGAATTTTTAATTGTTGAAGTTGAATTACTATTGAAGATTTACTGTTTTTTTAAAAAAATAATGAAATATAATCTCATCTAATTAATTATAATAGATATATAAATTTATTACAAAAAAATAATTTTTTATTAAAATAATGAAATTTAATCTCATCTAATTAATTATAATAGATAGATAAATTTATAACAAAAAAATTTTATATATCATTATGAATAAAATGGTATTTTTTATTAAAATAATTAAATTTAATCTCATCTAATTAACTATAATAGATAGATAAATTTATGACAAAAAAATTTTATATATCATTATGAATAAAATGGTATTTTATATTAAAATAATTAAATTTAATCTCATTTAATTAATTATAATAGATACATAAATTTAAAATTTATGACAAAAAAAATTTTCTATCATTATGAATAAAATGGTATTTAATACTAAAAAATATATCAAATAGTTATATGTTAGTTATAATTTAAAATAAAATAAATTTTTTTTGTTAAAAAAATTTTAGAATATATTTTTTTGGTTATTGGAAAAAGAAGATAATTAAGTATATAAAAATTGTATATTCCTTGTTCATATAAGATATTATTGTAAAAAAACGAAAATTGATTAAAAAAATTCAAAAATTTAAAAAAATATTAATGTAAACAAACCAAAATATATTTATGTAAAATTGTTACTAATAATTAATAAATTACTAAGATTTGTATTTTGTTTTGATATATTTTTTTATATTAATTTTATTTATTAATATATTAAAGAAATATTATATGATAAACTTATTAAATTAATTATAAATTTGTTTTTAATTAAAATATTATTATTAATATATAAATTAAATATTATATGATAAACTTTTTAAAATAAATTATAAATTAGTTTTTAAATATCGTAATTATTAATATTTAAATGAAATAAAATGTGATAAACTTATTTAATAAATTATAAATTAGTTTTTTAATTAAAATATGATAAATTTTAAAATTTTATATAAAAGATTTTTATTAAATTTTAAAGGTTTAATACCTATTTGTGGTATAATAACCACATGATTCAATTATAACTTCTCGCCAAAAATAAATATAAATATTTATTTTTAATTATCCATCCCCATATATATTATTTATATACATGACATCGAACGAATTGAATAAACACAGAAACATGTCAATTAGCAGCAAATTATCTAAGCGTGCAACGACATACAAAAAACCTTACAACAACAATAATAAACTATTTAATTATAAACAAAAATCTATACGTTCAGGAGGTAGCTTCCTATAAAGTTCTTCTCTTTAGGCCGTCTACATGCGGCTAATGCCACACTATTAAAATTTAATTTTATAAAAAATCATTTGGCAATTTACATAATAAAAAAAATATTATAAACTTAATAATTTAATCATCTTTTTTAACAAACAATTCCATTTCATATAGTATTGAAACAATAAACTCTTTTTGTACAATACTTATTTCTGTCATATTATCATCGGTATACAAACTTGAATGTTCTATACTTTTTGCCCGTTTATTTGCTATTTTCATATAAGAACAATCATTATTAATAATTTCAACTAATCTTTTGATAATCCATTCAGGTGTAAATTTTTCAAAAAAAGCATTAAATCCATCAAATGTAACTCCTCTAAATTTATCATTTTTTATATCATGATAACAAAATTGTACATCAAAATTAAAACCAATATAATTTTTTAATTTATTTCTCCAGTACATAAGTATATGATAATCTTTTTTATTATTAAAATTATAAAATAATAAATCAAAAATTCTTTTTTTTTCTTCACCTATAAAAATTTTAATAATATCTTCAAGTGATGTATCATTAGTAATTTTTCCTGTTTTTTTTAAATATAAATTAGTTAGACTTGATATTAATTTATCCGGGCATGCAATTAATATTCGAGAAAGATTGTCAAGATCATCAACATCAAGATATTCAATTAAATATTGTAAATAATTTTTGGCCATTTGTATGTATAAATCATTAAGTTTCCATCTTTCATATGATTCATTTGGATTGTATAAATAAAAAATAAATGATTCTAATAACTTACCATGTTCGAACTTTTTTAAAAGATCTAAAATAATATTTTTTAAAATTGAATCAAATTGATTTTTATTTTCATCGATATTAAGTTCTAATTTTGTAAGTTCTTCTGTTATATAAAAAACTTCATCATCTTTATCATTAATTTGTTCTGGTAACAAGCTATGTAAATTATAAATTTCTTCAATGATTCTATCAATAGATTCATAATTAATTATATTACCATAAATACTTGTTAAAATTACCCTAATTTCGCTTATATTTAATAAATTTAAAAATTTGGCTTTTTCTTTTGCAAATTGTATCATAAATGGTGATTTGGACCATAAATTAAATAGTTCAATAATATTAAGTTCATTCATTTTAAAAAATGTTGGACATATTTCATTAAGTTTTATATGATTCCAAATAATAATATTCGATTTTTTTTCTAATTGTTTTTTTACATCAATTATTTTTTCTTTAAATGGTTTAGATGAACTTAAAATAAACTTTTCTTTAAAAATTTCCATCATTTCTATTTTTCCAAAACTTGTACCTTCACCAATATCATTTAATCTATTAGAACTACAATTTATTGTTACTATAGTATCTTTTAAATTTATTAATGTATTTGGTAAATCTTGAATATTATTATTATTGAGATAAAGACCTTTTAATGAAGTTAATTTACCAATTTCTTCGGGAATTTTAAAAAAATTATTATCATTAAGATGCAAAAATTCAAGATTTTTTAAAAAACCTATAGATTTTGGCAATGTATTTAATAAATCATCACTTATGTCTAAAATTCTTAAAGATTTTAGATTACCAATTTTTCTTGGTAAATTTATTATAAAAGTTTTTGATATATACAATTCTTCTAAATTCTTTAATCTAGACAATGTTATTGGTAATAAATATATAGGATTTTCACTTATATTTAAATATTTTAATTTTGATAATAATCCAATATCATCGGACATATAAATTATTTTATTTGAACTTAAATTTAAAGTCTCTAAATTTTTTAATTTAACAAAAGAATCTGGAATATAATATATTTCATTTTCACTTAAATCAAGATGTTTTAGATTAGTTAATTCAAAAAATTGTTCTGGTACAGCTTTTAACAAATTTTTAGAAATATCAAAATATGTTAAAAATTTTAAATTATTTATTTTTTCTGGTATATCATATATAAAATTTAAATGCAAATCAATTATTTCTAAATTTTTTAGTTTACAAATTGTAGAAGGTATAGCATTTAAATTATTAAAACTTAAATTAATATGATATAAATTTGTCATTTTTTTAAATTCATTAGGTAACGAAAATAATACATTTCCGTGTAAATCCAGTTCTAAAATATTTTTAAAATCTCCAAAATTATCATTTGTAAAAATTATATTTCCTTCTACTATTCTTTTAAATTTTATATCATCTTTTTCTTCATATATTATTTCTATAAGTCCAATTCCAGACCTAATAATATTATTATCAATACAAAAATTTTTTGTAGAATCGGACCAACGTTTTAATTGTTTTGTATTGTTATTTAAAACTAGTTCGTTTTCATTGGATGCAAATAAACAAGATATGAATAATAAAATTTTTATTGCTAACATGGCCTACATCTCAATAAATTATTTATATATTTTTAATCATTTTTTATTTAAAAAAGTTAAATTAAGAAAAATTATTATAGACTATTAATAAATACTTATTAAGTTTGTTTAAAACAAAAATTCTTTTTCAAAAATTTAAAATCAATATATGATTTTTAATAAAATTTTATTATTTGAATTATGGTTTTTAAAAACGTTATATAATTAACAAAATAAATACACGATATATTGTTTTTTGATTAATCATAAATTTTTTATCAAATATCAAACCATATTAAATTTAAAATAACAACAAATAATTATTCATTAAAATTATTAACATATTATCTAAATCAATTAAAAAAACATAATAAAATTCCATTAATAAATAATTTAATAGAAACATAATTTTATTTTTAAAATAAAAATTATATTGATAAGGATCAGTTAATTAAATCTAATAGAATTAAAAAATTATATCTATACATAAAATAAAAAATTGTCTAATGATTAAATAATTATTCAAGAAATTGTTTATATTATTTTTTGATATACATGGAAAAAATCTGCTTATATAAATCTCAATTTTGATACTTCTAAATTATATTTAAGTTAAATTAATCTTTTATTTATAGAACATTGTTTTTTTTTAATAATAGATAAATATAAAAATAAACTAAATTTATATATAATTTTTTCTATATAAATTAAAATAATTTTTATTTCGTAAGATAATTTAAAAATCTAAAAAAACAATGGATTTATATATTTTATTTTGATTAGAAAAAAATTATTTGTTTTAGAATTTTTTTTAAAAACTTTATTAAACTTGTAATTTTTCTTATAAAACGAAATATAAAATTTTTATTGGATAGTAGAGAAATTAATTTAACATTTATCTTTAAAAAAATTTAAAAATTTACTTTAATAATTTAAAATTTATAGATAATAAAAATATTTTAATTACAATGATTAAGTTTAAGTATTTTTTTTTTAAATTACATTAAATAATTAGAATACTATAAAAATCATTTTTTTAATGGGATATAAACCTTTATAATTTAAATTTTTAATATGAAAAAATGGTTTGAATTTTTTATAGTATTAATTATTATAAAATAAAATGGTATAAGCAATATTAAAAGCAAAAATTTAAATTAGTAAGGTTGTTAATTAAAAAATTAATTTTATGTATTTTGACATTAATTATATAAAAATTAACTATTTTTTAATTATATGTTTTCGTTTATAAATTCTAATAATTTTATTAACAATTAAAAATACACTACAAAATGCAAAAAAAACTTTTATATTAAAATTAACAAAGAAAATTTATATTTTTATATTAAAATATAAAATACAAAAAAATAATTTAGATTGTTTTATATATAAAAATTAGTCAACTTAATAAAAATTATATAAATCATATACAAAATCATACTAAAGACTATAAAATTATTATTTGATATAAAACATTTAAAATATTTTAAATTTATTTAATTTTAACATAAATCCATATATAACATATTTTTTGATATGGTTCAATTATTTAATATAATATTTTTAACTTTAATTTCTAAGATTTATAAAAAAAAAAATAAAATTTTAGATACTTTTATTTATTATGTTGTATTAAAAAAACAAACAATTTAATATTAGAAAATCTTTTTTAATAAAATAATACAATTATAAATTTAAACTCTTATTTGGAATATTAATATTGACATGAATATAAATTTAATATCGTTTTAGAAATTTATGTTATTGAATGATATTTTCATTTTTTAATATTTAAATATATAAATTTATTAATAATATTAAAATCGATAATTAATTTTTATATTTCTTTTTATGGCATTAGCCGCAGGTAGGCGTCCTGAAGAGAAGAACTCTTCTAGGATACTACCTCTAAAGTATATAGACTTTTGTTTATTATTAAATATTTTATTATTATTATATGGTTTATTGTTCGTCGTTGCACGCTGATATCTGTTGCTGCTGATTGACGTATCCCTATAATTGTTCCATTCATTCGTTGCCATGATTATATGTTATTAATGGATATATATATGGGTTAAACAAAAATAAATATTTATATTTATTTTTAGAGGGGAATTTAAATTAAATCATGTGGTAATTATACCACACTTTTATATAAATTTTTTTAATATAAAAATGTTAGAGCATAAAAATTTTCTATTTTATGAACACTTGAAAAACAAAAATACAAAATTAGAAATCTTTAATTTTAAGAAGAAAAATTATATATACGTGATTTAAATAATATTTAATATTAGAAAAAAATAAGAAACTGACATACAACTAATAAAAAAATATATTTTAGCTCATAAAAAATGTTGAAAATTTATATTATTATATACAATAGATATGTAAAATCTTAGTATATTTTTTAATAAAAAAAGTTTCTTTACAATAATTTAAACTGCAAAAAATAAATATAAAATTAAAATAATATTTTTATTATAAATAAAATTTTGTTAAACATTCATTAATAATGTAATTAACTAAAAAATTAATAATACTTACTCTGATATCATATGTTTGTTTCATTTTTAAATAATAAACTGTAATTTTATCATCTTTAAATTGTTCTATCATTACGTCTTTAAATAATTCATACAAAAATAGATAGTCTTTATTTCTAGAAAAAAAATCAAAGTCTTTAAAATTTGTATTTTTTTTATTAAATAAATTAACATACACATTAGAATTTTTATTTAGTATGCTATATTTTAAATTGGTCAAAATATCTATAATTGTACTAAAAAAGAAGCTCATAACATATTGTTCATTTTGTATTATACAATTATTTATAAAAGAATAGATATATGGTAGTTTTTTATTAAAAGAATCTTCAACATATTGTATTTCGT
The DNA here is from genome assembly GCA_000447185.1 of Vairimorpha apis BRL 01. Taxonomy (NCBI): domain Eukaryota; kingdom Fungi; phylum Microsporidia; family Nosematidae; genus Vairimorpha; species Vairimorpha apis. Next base: position 9,113 of record KE647313.1, on the reverse strand, counting down.
CTAGCATATCATTATATACAATTTGTATTGATTCATAATTGAGAGAATCAGAAATCAAGGTGTTTTCTTTTAATATATCATGATTTTTATTATTAATATTATCTTTAGCTAAAGCATATAATCTTGAAAATCCAAATTGAATATTAACATCTATTGAGTTGGAAACATTATTAAAAAAATACTTCTGTTATTAAAATCATTTTTAAAATTTTTTAAAAATTGATAATTGACAGTATTTCAGAAACAAAATAATATGAATATTGGTTTAGATAGAAAAATAAATTTGATAATGTACTAAAATGTTTTCCTGTTTTATTAAAATAAAATTGTTGGTAATGTAAATCACTTTGAATCATTTCACTACAAAAATTTTTATTAATAAACATTGAATTTAAATTAGTATTGTAAATTTTATTTTCATTTTTAAATTTAAAATATGATTCAACAGATTCACCTAGATTATGTTTATTTGAAAATAAACATAAATTTTCAATATTTGATGTAAAACTATTCATTAAGCTAATTAAATATTCTGTTGAATCGTTTATTTCGTTTATTCTTTTTTCATTTATCATATTAAAAAATATTTTCCCAACAATATTACAAAAATCGCCTCTTATTTTGTTATTAGTTAATAATACGTTTAAAATATAATCTAGTCTGCATAAATAAATTGATAAATTTTCTTTTTTATAGAAAAATTTCCCATAGTAATAAAACTTTCTTTTCTTGATAAAAAATTTTTATTATTATTATTTTCTTTATGTTTGCATAATTTTAAATGATTAGTATGCTTATATGAGCATAAGATTGATAAAATATAAATGATTTTTAACATTTAATGGGTATAATTTTATTAACTTATATCAAAATCAAGTAAAAAAATAATTTACATAATTTTATAAAAAATGTCAAAAGCGTTCATTATATTACATATGACTCATAAATATATTTTTATTATTAAGCAAATTAAAAATATTCAAAATTTTTTTTCAATCATTTAAATTATCAAATTATTCAAAATATATATAATATAAAACTTAAGAATTCAAAAAACTTAAGCATTTTTTTATCAATTTTATTTAATGATTCAAATATTTAAAGTTTGAAATATTTAATTTATAAGTAAATTTATGTTTTTTTATTTTTAAAATTATAATATAAATTTTTAAAAACGATAAAATTTGTATTGTAAAAAAAAGTAATAAAGCATATCAAAATAAAAAATGTTTTATTTTATTTGATTATTTTAATTAAAAAATAATTTTTTTAATTAAATAGTAATAAAAAGTGAATGTTATTATTTATAATTAAGTGTCTTAAATACTTAATTTTATTTTTCTTAGTTTTGTATGATAAACTTTTTTTTATTAAATGCAACTTTGACGAAAACTAAAATTCTATATTATTAAATAGAAAAATTAATTAAAATAAAAAATTTTTAAAATAAATGAATATCGTATAAATAAATTTTTATTTTAAAACATAATATATAGATAAAAATAAAATAAAGAAAATAATTTTTAAGAAGATTTATTGTATGAAATAGTTACTGAAACGTTTGACTGTAATATCCATTTTTGACGGTAAATTTTTAAGATAAGCATATACGATACTAAAGTATTTTTAGTTGATATTATTATAAAAAGCTTTTTTTAATATTATAAAATTAAACTGAATGTGGCAACCCCTTTATGAAATTTAAATGTCTTCATCTTCTTGATACAAATATTTTAAAAAAATATTGGGTGTTAAAACACAGCAAAAAATTATCCAAGCTTGTATGTTCAATATGTTCATCACAAGATGATATTAAAATCTGTCTATTTTGTAACAAGGTTTTTTGTAAAAATGACAGTTGTTTGCACACGATATTTTTTATATACAAAAATTTTGTATTGGAATGTGTTAGAAATGAATGTAAAGAACTTTCTTCTTCTTTAATCAAAAACCAAGACTATAAAGAAAAATGTCAATTAAAATTCATAAAATTGCCTAATCAGTTTGAAATTGTTTCAAATATACTTATAGGTTTACCTAATTTAGGAAATACATGTTATTTGAATTCTTTAATACAATTATTAATTAACAATAAACAATTTAGAAGGAAAATTTTTAGAATAAAAAATTGTTCCTTACCATGTTCTTTGTGTGAAATTAAAAAATTTACTGAATTTTATTTAAATATGTCTTCATTTAATATTAGCAAGTTAATAATATTTCTAATGAAAAATAATAAAGAATATATGAATTCTGAACAACATGATATTTATTTACTATATTTGTATTTATTTGACGATGCTTTAATAAAAAATCATAAAAAAATAATTTCAAAATTATTTATTAATGAAGGAGAAAACATCATAGAATGTAAAAATTGCAAAAATACAACTAATATTAAAGAATCATTTAAAGTTTTATCTTTAGATTATTGTTTAAATTTAATTGAAAGTTTAAACTCATATTTTGATAAAGAAGAAGTTAAAGATGGATGGAATTGTCAGAAATGTGCTAATAATATTTGTTTTAAATATGTTAAACTTTATATAAAAAGTAAAATTTTAGTAATTCAAATTAAAAGATTTAAAAATGTACATGATAAAACTATAAAAATTAACGATGATATGGAAATTGAAGAGAATATTAAAGTTTGTGGAAAAAACTATAAGTTATATGGTTTTATTGTACATATTGGAAAAATTAATTTTGGACATTATATATCTTATTTAGTAAAAGATAATTATTTTATAAAATTTGATGATGAAATGGTGTCTAAAGAATACAAAAAAGATGTGTTAAAAAAAGCATATTTATTGTTTTTTATTTCTTGTTAAATGATTCAAAAATATGTAATGATTTTTTTTAAATTATAAACTATTTATTTAGTGTCAATTTATTAATAACAAAGAAATTCATTGAGTAAATATTTGTAATTATATAAAAATTAAATTTAAAAAGCATTTAAATTATTTTAATATTGTAAATAATTATTTTTATATTGAGAATTTTTTTTATTTACAGTGCAAATAATTTACTTTTTAAAATTATTAAGTTTGTTTTTACAACAAATTTAATTAACTTTTTATTTATAATAAGTAGAGATTGTGAGAATAAGTAATCAAATTGATATCAATGGTTAAAAAATTTATTCTGTATATATGTAATAAAATTTTAATTATTTCAAATAATTAAAAATTTATCTAAGTAAATATATAGATTTATATGTGATATAAATATATTAAAATAAAAAATATTACTAAACAAATAATATACAAAATATTTAAAAAAATCTATTTGTGTTTTTTTTACAAGTAAAAAAATATTTTGATTCATCTTGCCCTATTGCAATATGAAAGATTTAAACACAACAATTAATAAATATAAAAAAGCCTTAGCAGAAATAGAACCTTTTATTACAGACCTTGAATTATACAAATCAGAATTAGATGTGGTAAATACTAATATAAATAATTTAAACAGTAAACTTAGATGTTATGATACTATCGATTTTTTACTATCAAAAACGACTTTAAAAATAAAAATTTAAAATTTGTTAATAAACTAATTCAACAAATCAAACAATGTAAAAATGAATTGCCTGAGACTTTGCTATATGATGAGTACATTTTTAAATCTAAAAAAGTATATGAATATCTAGTAGATGAAGGTATGTCTTTTATATATAATAATATGGATACTTTATATATGAATGATGACTTTGTAATTTTTACTAATTTGCTTGATTCTGACATAAATTTAAAACAAAAAATTATCTGGTATAGAAAAAAAGAATGCGATAGAAAAATTAATTTATACAATGGTGATCTTGATATTTTTTATAGGATGTTGATTAAACAAGAATGTCTTATATGGTCTAAATTATTTTATAATGATTTTGCATGTGTCCTTAATAATTTACACAACGAAAAATTCTGTTTTTTTGAAAAATTTATTTATTCTGTTTTAATAAAATATTTGAGTACAAGCCCAGAACCAATTTTAGAAACACAATATGATAAACAAATAAATGCAGAAGAATTTTCAAAAAATACAACTATGCAAGATAAAATATATGATATTTTATATAATAAGTGTTTTAAAAAACATTTTAATATATTTGAATTATAATTTTATTATAAATTATATGTAAAAACAATAAATATCTTCAACATATATTATAATTAATTTTTATTTTGTAAATTTATTTATAATAAGCAAAAAATCTTATAAAAATATTTTATCTCAGATTTTTAAATATGTAATTTTTAAATTATAAAAACCACATAATTATTGATATGATAACTTATTTACTTTTTATATAGTAAAATTATTTATTAACAAATTAATTGAGATAATAATTTTTTATATACAAAATTAATCAGAATATATTTCTTGAACAATTTTTACATTATTGCATCTAATAAGTGCTCTTCCAAGATTTATTTGAACATTATTATTATATTCTATACAATCAATAATAATCAAATTAAAATATTTATCTGTTTGTTGTAATGTTCCTTCATAATAAAATCCCCATTTGGTAAAAACTCTTACTTTTTTAGATTCCAGTCTTTTTAAAAATTGTTTAGGATTTTCAAACTTGATTGATTCCAATTGCATTTTTTATATATAGGGCTTTTCAAGTGTATTATTTATTTTTAATAATAACTAGATTTTAAATTTTAAAAACATTAAATTTTTTGAAAAAAAAAGATTTTATTATTTGCATCATAATATTTTTTTTAAATTTAAAAATTCAAATTCATAATTTATATGTTAAATCATTATAATCCTTAAATACATTTAAAAAAATTAACAAATGTATTTTTATTTAACTGTTCAATAACAATATAACATTGTTTCAATAAAAGTATGATTTTAATAAAATTAATTCTAATTTTTCATGTTAAAATCTAATCTTTGTGTTTATGTTTTTATAAGAGTATTATTGATGAGTAATAAAATTTCAATAATTATATCAATTCAAGATTATTTTTAATGTACATAAAAAATAATATATTAAAATATTCTTAATTTTTTTAAATAAAATAAAAAAATAATAGTTATAATCATTTTAATATATATTGCAAAAATCATTTTTTATATTTTTTTTTATAACATTATCAAATATTACAATTATAATTAATTAAAAAAAACTTATTCTTTAAATTGAAATAAATTTTTTTAGAGCTGTAATCTTTACGTTAACTTACCTAAATAAATATTATCTCTTAAAATTTAAATTACTTTTTATTTTAAATTTTTAAATGTTTTTTATAAAAAATGATAACAGCAAAACTTAATCATTTATCATAAAAATAATAATATATTTGATCTTCAAAACTATAATAAAATAAAAAATATTTTATATATAATATTGAATCTTAAAAACTTAGTTAGATTTGTAAATAGAAAATTTTAAAAATATTTAAATATTTTTTTTAATGATCAACATCCCAGTCTTCATTCATTCTTGGTTTAATATTTAATTTTTCTTGTATACCAATCAAATAATCGTCAGTTTCATATAAAATAGAAACAAAATCAAGTGCATACTTAATCGCTCTCATCTTAGGATTTATAATATCATATGCTTCTCCTTTCATCAAGCTAAATTTATCAAATGCCTTACTAATAGACTCGTATACAAATTTTAAATTAATGTCAGAAGGGTTTTTGTTTTTGTAAATCATCGACAAAGTTTTTTCAAATTTTCCCGCACCATCTACTACTTTAATTTTATTATTAATTATATTTTTGCTTAAAACTCTTAAGCATTTCAAAATTTCTCTCTCATATTCATCCAAAACAACTTCAAGAGAATTTTTTAAAATAATTGTACTTACTTCATTACCTAAAAATTTTGTATAATTTTTGTTTCCTTCTCTAAAAACTTCAATTTTTCTAGCTTTTCCAAATTTAATATCTTCATCTAAAGTGTTACAAATTGAACCACCTAAACATTCTCTAATACGTCTTAAATCATGTTTACTAAGTATTTTAAAAATTAATATTTTTTTCTCATTTAGAAAATCTAAAAATAATTCACCTACTTTACCACTACAAATAATAACATCACTTTTAAATTGATCCACTTTGTTTTGAATTGAATCAGATTCGTCTTTGCTAAAATTATATAATTCTTCTGCAGTTTTCATTTGTACAGTACTCTTTAATTCTGATCTACTTATATCCAATGAACAATTATATATAGAAGTCGTTCCATTTTCAATGTTCTTGATTTCACCTTCTGGTTCTTTTTCAAATACCATTCCTTCTACAACATAACTATCTTCAATACTTCCTGTTGGTATTTTACAAATTCTAATTTTTTCAGAATTTATAGATTTTACATCTTTTAAAACATTTGATAATAAATTAATTATAAATTTATTGTCTAAAAGACTGTTTAGCAATTCATTTATACTTATCGTCTTTTTTAAATTATTATCTTCTATATTATTATTTTTTCTTCAACATTTATAATGTTTTCTTTAAAATCTAGACTATCCTCATTTTTTGTATCAACTTCTTTTATATTCGATAAATTTTGCTCATTGTTAAATTTATCATTAATATTTTCAGCTATAGATAGGTCTTTTAAGTTTTCACTAATATTTTTATCATAATTTTTAAATACACAATCAAACTCAAAAACTAAATCCTTAATTTCCTGTTCTACTTCACTTGCAATTTCTCGATACATTTCAGCTAAAATAGTAGGTTTTATTCCTTTTTCAACAATTTTGAAACTTTCTTCAAGTAAATATTTTACAAGTAACAAGAAAAATTTAGAAGAGTCACCAATAGTATCTAATTTTTTTACATATTCGTTTAGCAGTTTTACAAGTGGATGATTAATTTTTACTGAATCTAAAATTAGAGTTGAAAACGAAGTTAATTTAAGAAGATTCAAATCTGTTTGTAATAATTTTTTATGATAAGATTTACCGTATAACTTATCAAAAATACTAATCAACGATGTAATTTTTCTTATTACGGTTATATATTTAGCTTTTTCTTCTTGTTGAGATTGCGAGATTATTTGATTAGAATTCATAAGGGTAAATTTTTATATGTTAAAAATATACTATTTGGTAAATAAAATTTACATATTTTAACATTTAAATAAATATATATTCAATTTATTAATCAAATATTATAACATTATTTATTTTTTACTGGGAACCTTTTTATTTATGTATTATTATAATTTTATTAGAAAGGAAATTTTAAAATTCTATGATTATATAATTTTGTGATATAAATTACTTTATAAATATAAACATAGTAATTCTTTTTCTTTTATTAATAAAAAACAGATTCATATATTATAATTATTTTTACTTTATTTTAATTGTGACTAAAGATTAAATTATTTATTTAGGGTATAATGGTATTTCAATTTTATTTTTTTAATATATCATCACAAATAGATATAGGGCGATTTTCGCACATATTTGATTCCAAAATTTCTTTCTCAGTAACCTCCTGTTCATTTTCCATAATGACTTCGCCTCTTCGGGCTTCCATAGAAAGACTCTCTAAGGTCATCTTAAGCACTCTGGCTTGTATATATGCCTGGGTTCGGCTGTCTAAATTTAATTCACTCCTATATTTTTTGTGGAAAGTTGTTGTTATTCCCTCCCATGTCATGACGTATGGTATAATCCTTGTTTTGTACCCATTCTTTGCTCCACAATGGTTAGCAAGCAGAGTGACTAAAGATTAAAATTTATTTTTTTATAAAATATGATAAAAAGATATTTTTTAATGACACTCAAAAAAACATTAAAAATATCATACATTTTATTTATAATATTTAAAAATCATATATATTTTTATCTAATTTAATTTTAAAAATTTATTAAAATATCTAAATTATTTTTATAAAAAAATAATGATTTATTATAAAAATATTCTTAAAATTTAGATTTATTTTTTTTATACCCATAAAATGGTAAGTGATAAAATTTGTAATTTTAAGAATCACGATTTAGCTTTCCCATCATCAGAACAAATAAGAAGAACTCACAAAACAAAGAATTTATATGTTGTTCCAACTGGTTTTTTTATGCAAGTATTGTGTGACGATTGTAGAGCCGTTACATTATGTTATTCTCATTCTCAACGCGATATGAATTGTAAGGGATGTCGAGGATTGATATTGAAAAGTACTGGAGGTAAAGCAGAACTTGTAGGAGAATGTTCTTTTAAAAAAGTCGATTATCAGAATGAATAAAGTTTTTATTTAAAAAAATGTAATTAATATATTTATTAAATTATTTAAATTCTGAGAAAAAAAATTAAAATTCATAAATCTTTGTAAAAAAATTAAAAATTCTTTTTTTAATGAATCTTTAAAATTATTGTGTTAAATATAACATTAAACATTATGTTTATAGTTAAAATATTTATGTTTTAAATATACAATTTAAAATTTATTATAATTTTTATATAATTAACTAAAATATCTTCATATGAAGAAAAGATTTTTAAATTTGAATATATTAAAAAATTATAATATATTAAAAAGTAATTGTAAATATCTTACATTATTAAATCATTTTTTTATAATTATTCATTAACAAAAAATTAAAAACTTTATTTATCTAATTTAATTTTTCACTGTTTTTATAGAAATGTAAATAGAAAATATTATTAGAGTATAGTGTTTTTCAATAATTTATATATTATCACAAGTAGATACAGGGCGACTTTTGCATTAGAAATATAAGCACTTTAAATTTTTTTAAGCAAAATACTACTAAAAAATTTTATTCTTAATTTAAAAATTTATGTATGCATACTTACAGTTTTAGACTAAACTTTTATTTTATTATTAGAATAAAAATAAATTCATAATATTTATGCTTTTTATAATAAATAAGTAAGTAAAATTTTTTTATGAAATATACGTGGAGATTATTTAAATATTCTAAATATATACATAATCAAATTGACAAATACTCACATTGTAATACAAATATAGAATCTTATAGCCAAATTATTATGCACTCACAATACGATTCTCAAAATATTCGAAAAGAGCAATGGCTACATATATTTATGGAAAGTAACAGAATAATTGACTATCCTTACATAAAGGACAA